>KZ653957.1:12847-28130 GCA_001010745.2 Gerris buenoi | reverse complement strand
CCCTTATTTTTTGAATTCCTTGGGGTCGATTCTCTCAGTTAATGTTCGATTTTCATAAATAACACATCGGGGAAGTTGAAGTAAGGGGAAGGTTATAAACAGTTTATTATTTAACATCATCGGTACGCGATTTCGCTAGGCAACCTATTTGCGATGTATCAATCTACACATTCTCTATCATATATTCTTTATTCCAATTAAATAACAGATGAGGGTATATATTCCTTATACCGGATCTTAGACTATAACTTTAACATAAATATAAATTATAAAATTAAATGTCAAGTCACATGAGTGACATAAATACAATGTCACACATTAAACTCCAACATAAATAATTGTAATAAAATAAATATGAAAATTATGACATGTTTGTCAACCTACTTGTCAATATACATCAGTATATTGACAAGTATGTATGTCATGTATGTATGTATGTATGTTCAGGAAAATCTTGCAACTGAATTTTAAAGCAGTTATCCTCAACCGATTGAATTGAAATTTTGCATACACGTTTAGTTTGGATGACAATGCATGATTAGCTAAGTGACGTCATTCTAAATCCAATATGGCGGGCAATTCAAGATGGCGGACTAGTTATTTTTTAAGCCCGCCCATGATATGGGCATCAAATGAAAGGGTTTGCTGAGAAGAATACGAATAACAGCTTGTTTTTTTTTAAATTTTTATAATCAACTTATATTTTCTATTCATTACAAAAAAACTTTGCAATTCCTAATTAAAATTAAAAAAAAAGAATTATTATTATAAAGGTGATGAATTGGACCAAATTCTAATTTAATTTGGAGAGGATATATTTTTTTTTGTTTAACAAAGATTTTTTTTCCCCCCAAAAAATATTGAAATGCATAAATCTGAATACACGTAAATCCTGTCAAAGAATTATTTATATATTTATTTATGGTGGGGAGTCGGTTTTTTTTTTAAAAAAGAAGGCAGAAAAACCACATTTTCACAAAATTGGAAATAAAACTTTTTTTTCGTTGCTGTTCGTGGTTTGAAGCAGCACCTGGCTTCGTAGAATCGTAACGTAATAAATCACTGTTTTGCTTTTCCCTGCGCCCAACTCGTATATTTGGGCGTGAAGGTGTGACCTGCCCCACAAACCACCCCCACAGCCCCCCCCCCCAAAAAAAGGGTTTTTTCTCGGTTTTAAAAAAAGAATGGTGATACTGATCTACCACTATCAAGGGAATTGCCTTTACCTCATGATGTTATTCAACTTTCATGGAAACCTTTTACTTTGTGTGTGTGACCTTTTTCTTTTCTTTTTTTTTGTTTTGATTTTCCTCCAGAAAATATTTGCCTCTTGAAGGAGTCAATTGTAAATAAAATAAAGAAAATGTCTATTTTATTTATTTTATTTTTCTTAAAAAATAATATTATGAACAATTTTATTTAATTTTTTGACTATTATATATTTAATTTCATTTTCGTTTCTAATAAAGGGATCATTTCTACAGATTATTTTAAAACAAAAATTCAGTTTGATTGTTACTTCTCAGTGAACTTATTCAGTAGTTTTAAATGTAAACTTAATCAGTTGACGGAAAAAAACAGTTCAAACAACAACAATTTAATTGTTCCGAGTACTTATTTTCTCCACCAATTTTTTTTCTTATACCTAATACACCTCTAATTTATACACGAGCCAAACCTAAATTAACCTCCTCCTTGGTTTGACCAATTAAACCTTACCATACTTATATTTGGACTTTTAGATATTATATATTTTTTCCTCTGATATTTGGACTTTTAGATATTATATATTTTTTCCTCTGATATTTGGACTTTTAGATATTATATATTTTTTCCTCTGATATTTGGACTTTTAGATATTATATATTTTTTCCTCTGATATTTGGACTTTTAGATATTATATATTTTTTCCTCTGATATTTGGACTTTTAGATATTATATATTTTTTCCTCTGATATTTGGACTTTTAGATATTATATATTTTTTCCTCTGATATTTGGACTTTTAGATATTATATATTTTTTCCTCTGATATTTGGACTTTTAGATATTATATATTTTTTCCTCTGATATTTGGACTTTTAGATATTATATATTTTTTCCTCTGATATTTGGACTTTTAGATATTATATATTTTTTCCTCTGATATTTGGACTTTTAGATATTATATATTTTTTCCTCTGATATTTGGACTTTTAGATATTATATATTTTTTCCTCTGATATTTGGACTTTTAGATATTATATATTTTTTCCTCTGATATTTGGACTTTTAGATATTATATATTTTTTCCTCTGATATTTGGACTTTTAGATATTATATATTTTTTCCTCTGATATTTGGACTTTTAGATATTATATATTTTTTCCTCTGATATTTGGACTTTTAGATATTATATATTTTTTCCTCTGATATTTGGACTTTTAGATATTATATATTTTTTCCTCTGATATTTGGACTTTTAGATATTATATATTTTTTCCTCTGATATTTGGACTTTTAGATATTATATATTTTTTCCTCTGATATTTGGACTTTTAGATATTATATATTTTTTCCTCTGATATTTGGACTTTTAGATATTATATATTTTTTCCTCTGATATTTGGACTTTTAGATATTATATATTTTTTCCTCTGATATTTGGACTTTTAGATATTATATATTTTTTCCTCTGATATTTGGACTTTTAGATATTATATATTTTTTCCTCTGATATTTGGACTTTTAGATATTATATATTTTTTCCTCTGATATTTGGACTTTTAGATATTATATATTTTTTCCTCTGATATTTGGACTTTTAGATATTATATATTTTTTCCTCTGATATTTGGACTTTTAGATATTATATATTTTTTCCTCTGATATTTGGACTTTTAGATATTATATATTTTTTCCTCTGATATTTGGACTTTTAGATATTATATATTTTTTCCTCTGATATTTGGACTTTTAGATATTATATATTTTTTCCTCTGATATTTGGACTTTTAGATATTATATATTTTTTCCTCTGATATTTGGACTTTTAGATATTATATATTTTTTCCTCTGATATTTGGACTTTTAGATATTATATATTTTTTCCTCTGATATTTGGACTTTTAGATATTATATATTTTTTCCTCTGATATTTGGACTTTTAGATATTATATATTTTTTCCTCTGATATTTGGACTTTTAGATATTATATATTTTTTCCTCTGATATTTGGACTTTTAGATATTATATATTTTTTCCTCTGATATTTGGACTTTTAGATATTATATATTTTTTCCTCTGATATTTGGACTTTTAGATATTATATATTTTTTCCTCTGATATTTGGACTTTTAGATATTATATATTTTTTCCTCTGATATTTGGACTTTTAGATATTATATATTTTTTCCTCTGATATTTGGACTTTTAGATATTATATATTTTTTCCTCTGATATTTGGACTTTTAGATATTATATATTTTTTCCTCTGATATTTGGACTTTTAGATATTATATATTTTTTCCTCTGATATTTGGACTTTTAGATATTATATATTTTTTCCTCTGATATTTGGACTTTTAGATATTATATATTTTTTCCTCTGATATTTGGACTTTTAGATATTATATATTTTTTCCTCTGATATTTGGACTTTTAGATATTATATATTTTTTCCTCTGATATTTGGACTTTTAGATATTATATATTTTTTCCTCTGATATTTGGACTTTTAGATATTATATATTTTTTCCTCTGATATTTGGACTTTTAGATATTATATATTTTTTCCTCTGATATTTGGACTTTTAGATATTATATATTTTTTCCTCTGATATTTGGACTTTTAGATATTATATATTTTTTCCTCTGATATTTGGACTTTTAGATATTATATATTTTTTCCTCTGATATTTGGACTTTTAGATATTATATATTTTTTCCTCTGATATTTGGACTTTTAGATATTATATATTTTTTCCTCTGATATTTGGACTTTTAGATATTATATATTTTTTCCTCTGATATTTGGACTTTTAGATATTATATATTTTTTCCTCTGATATTTGGACTTTTAGATATTATATATTTTTTCCTCTGATATTTGGACTTTTAGATATTATATATTTTTTCCTCTGATATTTGGACTTTTAGATATTATATATTTTTTCCTCTGATATTTGGACTTTTAGATATTATATATTTTTTCCTCTGATATTTGGACTTTTAGATATTATATATTTTTTCCTCTGATATTTGGACTTTTAGATATTATATATTTTTTCCTCTGATATTTGGACTTTTAGATATTATATATTTTTTCCTCTGATATTTGGACTTTTAGATATTATATATTTTTTCCTCTGATATTTGGACTTTTAGATATTATATATTTTTTCCTCTGATATTTGGACTTTTAGATATTATATATTTTTTCCTCTGATATTTGGACTTTTAGATATTATATATTTTTTCCTCTGATATTTGGACTTTTAGATATTATATATTTTTTCCTCTGATATTTGGACTTTTAGATATTATATATTTTTTCCTCTGATATTTGGACTTTTAGATATTATATATTTTTTCCTCTGATATTTGGACTTTTAGATATTATATATTTTTTCCTCTGATATTTGGACTTTTAGATATTATATATTTTTTCCTCTGATATTTGGACTTTTAGATATTATATATTTTTTCCTCTGATATTTGGACTTTTAGATATTATATATTTTTTCCTCTGATATTTGGACTTTTAGATATTATATATTTTTTCCTCTGATATTTGGACTTTTAGATATTATATATTTTTTCCTCTGATATTTGGACTTTTAGATATTATATATTTTTTCCTCTGATATTTGGACTTTTAGATATTATATATTTTTTCCTCTGATATTTGGACTTTTAGATATTATATATTTTTTCCTCTGATATTTGGACTTTTAGATATTATATATTTTTTCCTCTGATATTTGGACTTTTAGATATTATATATTTTTTCCTCTGATATTTGGACTTTTAGATATTATATATTTTTTCCTCTGATATTTGGACTTTTAGATATTATATATTTTTTCCTCTGATATTTGGACTTTTAGATATTATATATTTTTTCCTCTGATATTTGGACTTTTAGATATTATATATTTTTTCCTCTGATATTTGGACTTTTAGATATTATATATTTTTTCCTCTGATATTTGGACTTTTAGATATTATATATTTTTTCCTCTGATATTTGGACTTTTAGATATTATATATTTTTTCCTCTGATATTTGGACNAAAGTATTGTGATAAGATTTTATTTTAAAGTGTTTTGAGATTTTGATGGAAATACAATCTAAAGGTGAGTCCAAACATGTGTCTGTCGGTCGTCTGTGCAGACGCATAGATCCTAAACTGCTAGGCCGATTTTGACGATATACATGATCAGAAAATTCATACCCGGAGGCAAAATCGGCATTTTTTAGCTCCAAACTTGGGGTCCAAACCCAAAAATTCTGAAAAAAAATACATGTTGTCAATTCAAAAGGAGTATGTATCCAAACAAATACAAAGTGTAGTATAAAAAGCTTCGCTTCGCTCAGCTTAAAAAAAGATTTTGACTGAAGCAATTTTACGCCGGAAGAAGTTTAATTACTTATAATTTTTTCCTGGTTGTTAAACAATTGTTTAAGGAATTAAAAGCGATAAATAAAAAAGAAATAAAACGGAATTCTAATAGAAGAAAAATATATTGAGAAAATAAATTCATATTATCTTCACTGTCAGAAGAAAACCATCTTGGAAATCATAATATAATTAATTTATGGATCCTTCCAATTTCACCAGAACTCCCGCCAAAAATATCCTTTACCGCGCCAAAAAAAAAAATACGACCAAAAGAAAAATATTAGAGACGGAAAGAAGAGAATAAAAAACTGTCAAGGATGGAAAGATTTTACTTCGCTGCGGCCTCTAACAAGATTTATAACGTAAGAATTTAACTTCACGAAAAATCATTGTGACCCTATTTTACTTCTATTTTTTTTAAAGCAAAAGATGATCTAGTTGGAGTAAGAAGTTGGGTGGTAAAATTACTCTCCTTTAAAAAAACAAAAACAATTTATCAAATAAATTTCAAATGTTAAAGACCATATAAAATTCAATGCAGAACTTTTTATTTCACAAACATTCTGATAAAGATAGCTTATAATAGTTATTAATGCACTTAGGGAGTAAAGTAAGCCATTATTCCCTGAGCGAAGAAGTTGGTTTTTGAGGCGAAGCCGAAGGAACTATAGTCCCTAAATCCCGAGGCGAAGCCGAGGGAGATAATTATCGCGAAGGGAATAATGGCTCTTTACTCACGAGGTACATACAATATTTTATCTCCAGTAGAGAGTAAATACACAGTTTCATCCATATCACAGTTTTTATTTATTATTTTAATAAATAACAATAATTATTAGCACTTTTAATAGCAGATATAAGAGATTCAATATTAAAACAAATTGGAATTGGAATTAAACTCAAATAGAAGGTTATTTAGATTCAGGTTATAAACATAGATAAACATGGTCGTAAAAGCAGTGACGCCAACCTGATTTCAACAACTTCATTACATTAACCATTCATTTTCTACTATTTATAAAATAATTAAGTTGCAATCTTTACTTTTTCGCCCTACTTCTCTTGTAATCTGCTATTAAAAGTGCTAATAAGTATTTTTATTTATTAAAATAATAAATAAAAACTGTGCAATGGATGAAAATGTGTATTTTTTGCCTACTGGAGATAAAATGTTGTATGTACCTCGTGAGTAAAGTGCCAATTTTCCCCTCGCGATAATTATATCCCTCGGCTTCGCCTAGGGAGCTAATTGGTGTTATTCCCTCGACCATGGTTCCTTCGCTCAGGGATTTATAGCTTACTTTACTCCCTAGGTGCATAAAAAACGATTATATCAAGATACAATGGAACCAGCTTATTATCATTTATCACTTTTATCACCAGAAGAGATTAAAAATACGCGACCTTACCGTGAATACAGTGTATTGCATATTGCATACTCTAAGAATTGCAGTGATATAACCCCAAGAGCCTGAATATCACAGTAGACTGATTTAGTTAAATAAAGCTGTGGACACTCTTGTTTATCATCACATAATGTCTATTAATACATAATGTTCTTATTCACATCATGTTCTTCATTACATAATGTTCTTCTTCACATCATGTTCTTCATTACATAATGTTCTTATTCACATCATGTTCTTCATTACATAATGTTCTTATTCACATCATGTTCTTCATTACATAATGTTTATATTCACATTATGTTCTTTATTGCATCATGTTCATCATCACATCATGTTCATTTGGCTAATGAATTTGCTTGATATGTTTATTTTTCTCCCAAGCTTACCCAAGGTAACGGAAGCTATGTGATCGTTCTGAAGAACGAAAATATCTTATGACTCCGATGTTAAAACTCCTAAGACAGAAATCCGTTTCAGACATCAGGGAGCATTTTTGATTCCGGGTAATTTTGTCCGGGTATTTCTATTTGTCGGTGTGTTGTTCGATGTTTGCGAAACAACATATCTTAAAAACTACCCTCCCGAATTAATTGAAAATTTGGATGGTATGTCATAATTAGCCCATTGTTGATGCCACATAAGTGTGACCTTAATGAACCCATTTGTTTCTCTTACACATGCCCACAAAAATACATTTATTTGCACCTATAGCTTCAAAACTAATCTGATATGAAACTTTTATAGTTTATTTAAAGTAACCAGCAGATAGCCCCTAATTGGTTTTAACTGACTACGCTCTTTCAATTTAACTACAGTCTATAAGATTAGAGTTGGCACAATCAACAGGTGGGAAAATTTTGAGGGAAACGATTTTATTGGTCCCCCATGTTGAATGCAACTTCAGAAAAAAAAATTCTCTACTCTACCCCTGTTCCACCAAAAAAATATAACATGGCAACACCGATTTTCCCTTTTTATAACCCTAAAACTACCTCCACATTTGTTGTTTCCCGCCTTCGATTGTGCCAACTCTATTCTTATAGACTGTAAAATGATACTATACATGTAAAAATCACAACAATTTGGACAGATTTATCAAACAGGAGGGAAAATGGAAATACATTGTTTTAAGAGTTATTAATATCAGTTTTGCATCATACAAAGCCCCTTCTTGAACTCATGGCAGGCTGATGACACTTTGTCGGAATTTTAAAGAATAGAGGTTAAAGCTTCGAGGAAGTTTTGTTTCTCCTCGTTGCAATACCCCTTATTTTGTCGCTTTATTTTTATAAACTTTTCAAAAGTATTTATTGGAACGAAGTTCCTTATGGCACGTTTTGGATCTCGAGAGTGATTCCGAAAAAAACGACCAAAATCACCGTCACAAAATAACAACAAAATCACCGCCATGCAAAATCCGTCACAAAATCACCGTCACGCAAAATCCGTCACGAAATCTACCGATGGCGATGGCGATAACCATCTCTAACCATCTCCAACCATCTCTAACCACCTCCAACCATCTCTAACCACATCCAACCATCTCCAACCACCTTTAACCATCTCCAATCACCTCTAACCACCTCGAAAAAGTGAAACATATGTATTTACATTCCTCTGGACGTTATTTTGTTAGGATGGAAGACCCTTGTCAAAATGATGTTTATCTAATTGTTACAATTATTTTTGTTGATACTGATGAGTTGAAATCACTAAAGAAGGTATCAGGTTGGCCAAAATAAAGACAAATGACTTAATGGAGATTAAAAATTGTCCTGAAAATGTTGTCCAGTATGGAACGAACTGACGCCTCCAAAGTTCCAGGCGAAGAGACTTAAAAAAGAGAGCTTTAAAAAGAGACTTTTTAAAGCTAGGGCCTTAGTTGAACTTCACTCCCCCACCCCTTCTATATGAATATTATATTATACCAACATTATAATAGATATATGTCTGTGCCATCTGTATTAGAATAAACAATAATAATTTAAAAACTAAAAACATCACTGTTAAAAAAAAAAATAATAATAAAAGCATTTAAAATAATTTAAAAAATTTCCTTCAGTATAACCAACAAAACTAAATAATTAATTTAGCATTTCAAATGTCAAGTACAGACGACATTATATCTAAATTAATTAGAGATATTAGTCCAACTTTAAATATAAAAGCCATTTTGAAAGTTGAATGTTTTAATTAGGCTAATTGTGTTGAGAATGCATTCCATTATAATATTAAATAACATTTCTCGGCTTGAGATAGGGAAATCAATATATTATATAACTAATTAATACTGTTTATAAAAAGATAATTATAATTATAAATATGCTAATAGTATCCTTAGGAATATTAAATTAGGAAACAGAAAAACAGTGTGTCCCCAGATGGGATTGCAAATATTTGCAATGACAAATAAATGTAATGTTTCGAATAAAAAGTCTCTCTTCATAAACTCTTTTGTTAGTTCTTAATTGAAGACTTATAGTATTACGTTTATTTAAAATTTACTCTTTACAAAAAAAGGACCAAATTTTGATTATAAAAGATTTTTTTTTTTTTTTTAAATATTTGATGAAGCTACATAGTTGCTATATTGCATTTATTTACTATGTTTTNCATGACAGAATCAAGTATATATACAAAGTAGCAAAAACAAGCTTCAATTTATTAAGTAAACCGTTGACAAACTAAGCGCAGTAATTTTTGTTTATATTTAGAACCTGTATTACTTGTCCAACCGATATTATTTTCTTGGACTTAATTTGTTTAAAAACCTATTTGCATGCGACAAATCCCTATTTTTTTTTCCTTTTGCGTTCCACCCTCTCTTTTCGCTATTTGTATACTTAATTAGATAAGAAAGATAAGGACGTCTTCATTTTTTTTTTCCCTCTTTTTTTGTGCAAATAAACATATGGAAATATAAACTAAGAAGACAAACTTCATAAATAAACCGGATACTTCTATCTTTATTTTCTACTTTTATTTATGTATTCTTTTTTGCATTTGGAATTTAGAGCCAAAATTATTTTTAGTATTACAATTTAAAATAGACTGCCAATTGGTGTGGCACATAGCTTCCTCGCATCCTACCTAAATACTTCATTGTTTTTTGCAAGCCATTATTGTCTAATTGGTTTAATTGTTTCATCCGTTTTTTTTTAATTTGTCAAAATTGTTTTGATTTTTTACACGAATTAAAGTATCAATTTAGCCAAATTTAAAGACCGTTGACGGTTCATATTAATCTGGGGCTATCTACGGGTTACTTCCCATAAAAAATTCATTCAAATCTGATAAGTACATTTGAAGCTATAGGTATAAATAAATGTATGTTTGTGCGCGTGTGGAAGAGAAACAAATAGGCGCAGAAGGTTGAAACCTATATGGGACCAACAATGGGCTAATTATGACCTATCACCCAAATTTCATTAAATTGGACGTGTAGTTTTTAAGATATGGTGGCTCGCAAAAATTGAACGACAGACCGACAGACAGACAGACACACACGGAACCAAAAATTATCCCTGATGTCTGAAACGGATTTCTGCCTTAGAGACTTAGAAATGTTTCGTTCTTCAGAACGATAACATAGCTTCCGTTAATCATAAATATTTTGAAATATTTAAAAAACGAGGGGACAAGGAAATAAATCGGACAATTGGTTGAAGATAGATTTGTATAAGGTAAAGTCTGACAAACGCATATAAACTTCGCATATTAAATTACGTAAATTTTAAAAACCTGGGTCACAGAAACTTTGCTTTTATGTGTTCAAAATAAGAAATATAGATATTTTGGTAGCATAAGTTACTAAAATTGATTAGGGGACTTCACTACTGACTTATTTCCTTCATTTTAAACATTAACATACTTAGTATAGTTCATCCTCGTGCATGTATAAATTGGCAGAAAATTGGCGGAAATTGAGTATCATAACGAACACACCACAATTCTCTAAGTGAATACTTTACTGCGCTTAAAAGTGGTTTTAACCTTTCATATCATCAGCGCTTAAGCGGTAATTAGGACACCATGTGTTCCTAAGCGGTGATCCTAAGTTAACTCAAGTTTTATTTAAGTTAATGCGGCTTACATAGTCAGTATAGTAACGTGTTGTTAGGGGTAATAAGTTACCGCATATTAACCAACTTTAACTTAATTAAAATACTTTGAAAATCAAGGGTATATGGGACTCCTAATTAACGGAGTTTGGCAGGTTAAACTAATAATAGGTTTGACGACCTATCCACCAGATATCACGCTTTATTAAAGACCGCACCAATATCAATATCATGCATAATACATGTATATATTTGCATATATGTACACTAGCAAAACCCCGGCAGACGTTATTCTGCCTGTGTATAACTATTTACCCCTGTATGTTTAAATATGGGTGATATGTATGTAATCTAGAATCTATATTCGTTGCAGAATAATGAAATATGGCATATACTGATGAGATTTTATCATATTTATTGGTATAAACAGATAATGAACTATATTCATATTTTCTTTATTAATATAATTCATTGGAATGAACAATATTCGTTTCTATTCCATTCAATATATAATTAAACTTAAAATAAATTCAACTAATGCTAATTACACTGTTCTGCAAACAAAAGCTTCAGAATAAAAAATGTCCTTTTCTGAAGTATTTTTGTGTACTGAATCCGAATCTGAAGTCAACATTTCTCCCATACGTACAGTTTTCCCGGAATATGCGCCTATAGTTCTGAAAAATGATGTTTTTGAGGTTTTCGAACCAATTTTTCGCCTAAAAAAAAAAAAATATTAGGCGTTTGAATATCTTTAAAACATGAAGTTGATCTAAGCCTTCCAGATACCGTCCACTACAATAGATATATCCGACCAAACACAAAATAAATCCAACTTCACCCAATGATCTCAATGTTCCTTTTGTTCCTGGGCTATCTATATCCAGATTCCATGAATTCCACGAGTCCTTATTCAAGCAACCCAATCCTCTTAGTGGAACTACTTCCATCCTAATCCATCCTTGATAACCCACCTCTCAGTGGTCCAGAGATTACTTGTTATGGGATTACTAGTTAATAATTAATTATCAATCATAGCTTATCATAAATCTTGTTTTAATTAATTCTTTATTTTCTCATTCACTATTGATACTTAATTGTTTTGTTTGTTTATATTCTGAATCATTTACGCCAAAAGGAGTAGTCATTGGAATATTAATTACTAGCCGTTAGGCCCGCGGTAACGGGCAGAATAATAAATATGGTTTAGAAAAAGAGCTGAGAGATAATTAGTTATAATTGAAATCGATATTTAAAGAGATATTTACTGTTTAAATAGTAAGTTTTATGCAGTTATAGGTATTATTAAAATTCAACAATCGTAGATAAAGTACGGTAAGCAACTCTTGCGAAAACTGCATTTTACATTGCACTCTCGCTGTTGCTCGGGTGAAAAATGCTACTTTATACACTTGAATTATGTACTATTTCGAGGTAACGTTACTGTAGCTAAAGTAGCTATAAAAAATATTCTCTATTTTTTTCATTTTCGTTGTTTTTTGTAATACATGAATGTTTACAATTACTTTACTTTATTGTTATTACTACGTTTTTATTAACTTGGTTTCTTGTTTGTTTGTTTGTTTGTCCGGTACAAATCTTGCAATCGAATTTTAACTAACATCCCGAGTAGCTAGACATTTGAAAATTTCAGAACAGCTCAGAACACGATGACAATGCATTATTTTAATACTATTAGTCATTTTTCAGCAGAATTTAATTCGTTTTCAGCAAAGTTAGATCGGAAAAAATCCTCAAGTTATTTTATTTGTTTTGTCATATCCCATAATATTTTCAATCTTCATTTTGACAGGTTTCAAATTTATGATTTTTATAAATAAGAGATAAGCATTAAATGACAGCAAAACAGGAAATATATCGATTATATTATTTCAAATATATCGATGGCACTGTTTAATAAAACGTACAGTCTATAAGATTAGAGTTGGCACAATCAAAAGGCCGGAAAATTTTGAGGGAAACGATTTTATTGGTCCCCCATGTTGAATGCAACTTCAGAAAAAATGCTCTACTCTACCCCTGTTCCACAAAAAAAATATAACATAGCAACACCGATTTTCCCTTTTTATAACCCCAAAACTACCTCCTCGTTTGTTGTTTCCCGCCTTCGATTGTGCCAACTCTAATCTTATAGACAGTAGTATATAAAAAGTTCTTTTTAACTTGCAATTATTTTATTATTACATTAGTTTTTTTATCAAATAACAATTATATGTATTTTGGCATTGAGCCATTTTTTGGTGTGTAGTCTAATAAAGTGAAGGCAAGTTGCTTTATGCCAGACTATCTTGTGGTAAAATATATTTCACGAAGTAAGAGAGAGACATTCCAGTAGATGGTGGCTCGTTATTGGTGTATTGTGACAGCACAAAAGGCAAAAACTTGTGCAATCTCTATTCTTTGAAAGTTTTGTTGAAGATGATCGTGCACCGTTAACATTCGGAAATTGGCAATGCCGACAATTCTGGAGTGGTCTACCGGTAGTGGTCTATTTGGTGAGAATAGCGCAAGGTATTGATTTCTAGAACCAGTTTCAGACTGTCTGTGGTTGGAGTTGATGGTTTTATGGGCCGTTTAAAGTGGTTGTGGTGTCAGACTGTGGCAGCAATAGGCCTTGTTTTGTGCCCAAAATCGTTATCAGTTACTCTCCCGGGACCAGCATCGGACACAGTAATTTCACAGTGACATAGTAACAGATTCTAGCCGAATGGAAAAAGTTTAATTTAGTGCGGCTCATAGCTTCCGCTTTCTCTGTCATATTTCAAATTCTTAAACAGTCTGCGCTCTTTAACTTTTAATTTAAATCAAATTATAATAGTTACTAGGGGGCTCCGCCCCCTACTCGCTTCGCTCGTCAAACCCTGAAAAGAAATGGTAGCAGCCGCTGCACGATGTGGTATGAGAAGGGCTGTAGTATAGTTATGGAACATGAGAAGAGAAGTAGGATAGTGGCAGAGGTGTAGCAGGGTAAGGCACAACTACTATCTACTTTCCTTTTCTCGCTGACATTTTAATATACCTACTCTCAACTTCTGCCTTACAGGCTTTCCTATTCTCGGACGAATATATATCCCCCTCACTCTGTCTACACAGTTAGTATTATGTCACTCTCAAGCTCTCCCTCCCCCTCCCCAGACTCAACCCTCTTCTAGAGGGGTATCTCCTAACGCGCTCTACACTCAGTGAAGTATGTCACTCTCACTCGTTTGTTTACAAGACTTTTTTACTTTCCTAGAAAAGGTTAACAGTCAACAAGTTTTCTTTCTTTTTTTTACATTTAATTACAGAGAACCTCAGGCCTAACTATGTACTAGGATTTACTTATGGACAATGTAAAAAGAAATTTGATATTTGACCGGAATTTAATTTATTATTATAATAATATGAAATAACAAATGCAATTATTTATCAAACTTAATCATCTTAAATGCAATTTATACGTTAAATAAAAAAATAAATAAAGAAGATTAATATTGTTACAAACGTTAGAGATTATTAAAAAAAAAACACAACGCACATAAGGTTTGTTTAGAATGTTTGGACTATTTGTTGTGATCAAATTCTTTAACGTTTAACACCATTTAACATCCTTATTTCATATTTTCATATTTCGGTCAAATTATCATAAGATTTAAAAATTCATTTTCTTCTTCCTAG
The DNA here is from genome assembly GCA_001010745.2 of Gerris buenoi. Taxonomy (NCBI): domain Eukaryota; kingdom Metazoa; phylum Arthropoda; class Insecta; order Hemiptera; family Gerridae; genus Gerris; species Gerris buenoi. The sequence continues at coordinate 13,381 of KZ653957.1, read as the reverse complement.
ATTTCACTTTTTCGATTGTTATAAATGTAGATTTTATAGATAGACTAGCTGGATACCCGTGCTTCGCTACGGAGTGTTTTTATATTTGATAAGTTTATAAACTACCAGGAAAGCATACAAATTTTTTTACTCTGCGAGAATATCTAGATTCTATCCCTCCTACTTATATCCCACTCCTCTTTGATAATTTAATTTGTAAATATCCTAAATTTACCCCCCTCCTAAATGAAAATAAGACAAAACTGTACATAAAAACAATTAGTGTACTCTTAAAGAGCATTTCAACGATATGCATCATGAAGATGGAGGGTATTAATTACTTGTACCCCGTACCCCTCTGAACCAAAATTTATAGTTCGAAAATTCGTGAACAGTAACCTCCCCTTTGCTTTGAAGGTCAAGTGTGCAAATTTTCATCGAGATCGGACTAAAACTGTAGATTTGTATAAAAGACTATACATATGTACACCCTTATGATGACTTTTATATCCATATACCCCTTCTAAATGAAAGTAAGACAAAACTGTACTTAAC
>KZ653955.1:28429-41007 GCA_001010745.2 Gerris buenoi | reverse complement strand
TATTTCAGGGAAGGAAAATAGTTTAGGACAGTTGTGACTATAACTCGTACTGTATAAAAACAAACAAAACAGGAAACCTAACAGATTGGAAACTTTCCTGTTGTTATTTGTGAGATTTGACATAACTGCGCATGTCATACAAACTAGAAATGGGTATTGTCTTAGCGCCCGACTGTAGTGACTTCAGCAATACTCGGAAGTTCCGTGTTTAAACGAAGCTAAGCTTTCAGTTTCTCCCGTGTTCATGACTTTTTAGTCGACGTTTAGCAGCTCCAAGGTTGTGACTAGGCTGAGCTTGCTTGAGGCATGTTAATCTAATTGTTACTTTCACTAGAATGAAAGCAACTTAAAGGGGAAGCGAGTTTAAGCCTCACTCAGCTTTCCACACAACAATCTTGGCCCTATTTTCATTTAAAAAACAACATAAACAATAAATACCACCTAGTAAAGCATAAATTATTAATAAGCATAACAAATAGATAAAGATGGTAAATGAAAGTTCGCAGGCTTCCATGGTGAGTGAAGTTCTAGGTCTTTCTGTCGTGGCCACTACCTTGAAGGGAATGAGTCCCAACGTTTTGCTACTAATAGTAGAAGTACCTTCAGGGCTGTTCATGGTTTCAGTAGTGTTGACAGTTGTGAACTGGAGGTTAAGGTTGTTTTAGGTAACAGTGGTTTTATACCTTCTTGGCATAGGGTCATATCTGGTGGTTGGTGATTATGTCAGTTATGTCAGCCACTTCTGCATAATCCTGAACGTTGATAGGGACCATTAGAGAATTTGGCATATCTTGACCTGTGGTTAGGGTGTTGAGTTCATGAAGGGTTTTTTAGTTTATAATCTGAAGACGTCTTCTCTATTGAAAGAACGAGTGTGTTTTTCAAATTCAATTGCTTCTCTAACTATCCTGTTGTGGTAAACTGTCACTGAGGCCAAGATCTTGGTTTCTTCGAACCTGACGATGGCCAGCCACACTGGAATGCTTGGGGCCATAGCAGACTTTTGGACATTGTTTTTGACTACACTTAAGTATTCTGCAACCATATAGACACCCGCTTGTCCAATATACAACTTCCCAAAGGTGCAAGAGATCTATTCTCTCTGTTGTGAAGGGAAAACATTCCTTCACTGAGCCCAGCATCCTCTTGGTGATCGTTCCGCTGGAATTACACCAATTTCATGATCGTTTAGGATCCTAGCTATTTTAACTTTTGTGTTTTTAATGAAAGGGTGGTACACTTTTGGAAGGGATTGGTCCGAAGGTTCTTTCTCAGCCCTCAGAGTTTCATTACTTTGAAAAGGATTACATCTGTCACCCCTACTGACTCCATAAACACCCATGAAGATGTTTCTAGTAGTTCTTGTTGTAGTCCAGGAGCGAAATGTCAGGATGCATACCCTTCGAGGCATGGTCACCACCAGAAGGCCCCAAATTTCATGGTAAATAACATTAGATTTTAGACAAAACCATTAAATCTTGAATGTGATTTATATTCATGATTAAATAAAGAAGATACCAACATACAAAATAATTTAGAGTAAGCCTAAATGCTAGTATCTAAAAATAAGAAGGGTAACAGGGGGTATTAGTGAGAGGGTACTCACCTGTGGGAGTCTTGGTTATTGTGATCATTACGAAAATGAGTTTTAAGTTGCTCCTCGGAGCAAAAGGTCCGTCTGCAAATGTGGCATTCAAAGCCCCTGTCATGGGCCCTCTTGCAATGCTTTATCAGAGTGTCTCGAGTTTTCAGCACCTTATTACAACCATAATTCGGGCACCTACACACATAAGTACTTCACATAATCCATCAACCGATACTTACTGCCTGGTCTAAGAAAAAACAATACTGGAAAACAGCTATCTCGTCAGACCATAAAGATTAATGACAAAATTGCGATGCCAACAAATCTTTTTATTCTTTCTAAAATAAACTTTGAAAAAGTTTTAAAACAAAGGACTTGAAGTGAGAGTTAAGTAAACGATTGTCAAAGTGAGTTTATACTATGTGAGGTGGACTGACGGGTAGGTGAGGCTTAGACGAGGGTCAGACACGTGTGAGAGGGTTGTGTGTCTCTTCAGGTGCGACATGCTCATGTAGGCTTTGCTGCATCCTGCCTCCTTGCAGCGGTACTTCCTCTGAAACATAAACAGTAAAGTGAGGCTATAGGTAAGACATGATTATACAGGTTGCTGCACCCAACCACTCTGCAGCGATGCTTCCTCTAAAACATACACAGGAAGGTGAGGCTGAGGCTATTGTGTATCTCCTCAGGTAAGACGTGCTTATATAATTTGCTGCACCCCACTACTTTGTAGCGATACTTCCTCTAAAACATACACAGGAAGGTGAGAATGAGGTTATTATGTGTCTCTTTAGGCAAGATAAGCTTATGCAGGTTGCTGCACCCCACCATTTTGCAGCGATGCTTCCTCTAAAACATAAACAGGAAGGTGAGGCTGAGGCTATTATGTGTTATGTGTCTCTTTATGTGAGACGTGCTTATATAATTTGCTGCACCCCACCACTTTGAAGTGATCCTTCCACTAAAACATACACAGGAAGGTTATTATGGGCTGAGGCTATTATGGGTCTCTTTAGGTGAGACACATACTCATGTAGGCCTTGCAGCATTGCACCACCTTACAGAGAACCTCCTGCAATGTGCCATATGAGTACTTTTAAAGTTATAAATGTAAAATATTTGTGTGCGATTGAAAAATAATGAAATGGGTGCAGAAGGTTGAAACTTCAATGGGACCAGAAAAGACTTATCATGACCTACCATCCAAATTCCAATAAAATTGTATTAGTTTTTAGGATATGTTGGTTTTATGCAAAAAAATGTTGAATGACAGACCAAAATGATCCCTCCTAATGTCTGAAACGAAAATGGGTCATTCCATGCCAAATCACCCAATTTCAGAACATTTTCTGCTTCAATGTCATGGATTTTTCTGAAATTTTTTTTCTAGCAAAAAACTATATGAAAGAAGCCTAAAATTTTTTTTTACATTTTTAAAATGAAAATTGAACCCAGAAGAATTTTTTGAAAATTTTGATTTTTTCACCGAATTTGGAGTTCCGGGGCTACGACTTATTTCACTAAAATCTTAATAACTCCCGTGTTTTTTATGGTATCATCACCATATTGGTATCAAATTAAAGCTAAATGTTTACTCTTTAAGAAAATATTAAGACATATTTAATTTTNGTACATCCCAAATTTTCGCTCCTAATAGTAGAGCAAAATTGCCCCTAGTTTGAGAATCACCCTTATCTCATATAGAAATCTCTCACATTAATAAATTACCATCACAGAAATGTAGAATTAAGTGAAGCATACTTTTAAAACTGCCATTGTCCTAACTAAAGGTGAAGAGAGAGAAATTAAACATCATCAGTTAACATGGCAACACTGGCAATCAAAGAAAGAACAGTGTAACAGTAAGCTGAGATTACCTCTCCCTTGTGAGATAAGAGATGGTTGGCTAGCCGGCTAGGACGACAAAATACTGCCGAACACCCCTTGAACGTACACTTGTGCACTTTCTTCCGCTTCTCTGAAATCACAAACGGTCCAAAGTCAGTCTTGCTTGTAATTCATCCCTATCTTACTTCACTTGATAAACAGAAGTAAAATATTCCAGGTCTTTTGCAAAAAAAAATTTTGGGATAGCTTGGTAAACATTCTTGGGGGAAGGAAAGGAGGACTCGTTGAAATAAAACTTGGTCCAGTAAACTGTTAGTAGTGGCATGGCAAAAGAGGATAAATAATAGAGTAAGGGCGGTGTACGTTATGCGCCAATGCCATAAATACCTCAAAGCCAGACTATCTTTATGATAGTCTGGATAATGCTTTAGTCCAGATAATACTTTGGAAATGTTGAACTAAAAAGACAATTAACAAAATACATATTTATTTCTCAATGATTAAAATTTATTTCTTAATTATAAAAATTAAAAAAACGAGTAGTTAAAAAAAAGCCTGTTATCGTTATCAAATTTGGAAAGAAATTAAAATTATATTATGACTAATAGCTTTAAAACACCTTTGCAATATTTAAACTACATTAAATATATTAATATCTTCTCAGCAACATTAGGGATACACACAATTTCAATCAGTAGATTCATCCGAATTGACGCTACTACATTTCTCACGAATGTACAATTGTTTCACTTTCAAATGGATGTTTCTAGTAAATGTGTGTTTCCTCTCATGATAGTAATCATTTGATAATTGATCAACTCCTTCAGATTCTGACTAAGTGTCGGGCTTACAACCTCAATTAAGTATTAGTCAAAGTCCTAAGATAACTCCCTCACAACCATCATCCTACTCTGACAACTCACGAGAAACCAAAAAATATTGATTGGGCTGCACAATTTATCTACCGGACGAGGTGGCATGGATGCCGTATACAGTTCACTGAGGCAAATAAACACGTCAAAACAATACGGAATGGATCAATAATAAAAGAGACTGTTTGGTCCGTGTGTAAGGTAGGGTAGGTAAGGGTTTATTCTTCTCACATCGGGCACCTGAGATTTACACAAGCTTTCTCACTTGTGGCGTCAATGCGCCAGCCCATGTCACTAAGGGTTAGTAGAAGTGATAATGTCCTTTAGTCAAAAACAAATACAGTAGAGCCTCAACAAGAAGTGCCTCAAGGGGATAAGGGAAATAGTCTTGTTATTGAGGTGCTCTTTTTGTTGAGGGTCGTGTTATCGAGGTTATTGGAAGGGATTATCAAGTCTAGACTTGTTCAAGGTACCTCAGGCTATGTCGGACTGTACGTGCCCCAGAAATATTTTCGAGTTTTACCTCTACCTGGTTTATATACAGGAGGGTTGTTTTTCTTCAGAAAATATGCGGATAACCGCAAAGCGGTGCGGAGCGGCTACTGAAAATTCAAGGGTACAAAAAATTAAGGTTTTTATTTAATATACGGGATTTTATCACCTAACCTCAAACGTGGGGCACGTACAATCCGACTTTACCGGTACCTCATTCCTGTATAGAGGTTGACTTCTCAAAACGACTCGTTATAGAGGTTCTGAGTTATGTTGTGAATTGGAAAAAATCCGTGTTATTGAGGTTGTTTGGATAAAATAGTCGCGTAATAAAGGTTAATTTAACATTATGTATTATGGCAATCTCAAGGGGATTTGAAAATTGCACTTGTAATTGAGGTTGTCGTGTAATTGAGGGTCGTGTAAGCGAGGTTCTACTGTAATAGATTTCGGGCAGGGACGTTATGTAGTTCTACTCAAAACTAGTTCTTCACTTACATAAAGTACGTTTGAGTCACCCGTTTCTCTCACATTTCGACCGTGAGCCACCGCTTTGTTTTAACCGGTAAGGTTAAGGGAGGGTGGAAAAGACATGATAGCATGTAGGTAGGGTACTAAGATTTAGTTACCAGGAGAAGGCTGCTCAATCCTTTTCAATAAATTATCTAAGACCAAAATAAACCGCTGTCATTTTTTTTTTTTTTTGCCCCCCTTTTTCTTGAAATGTTTGAGAGCAGCGCATTCTATGAGCCGTTGCACGAACTATTTTCCAAGTTTTGTGACTTCATGATGGGACACAGGATTTTTCAACGAATGCCACCCCCCTGCACTAAATAAAAATTATAAAGTATCCACAGATCAAATCTAATTACTGTATATGTAAATAAAATGACAGTAATTACATTTTTATTACGGTAAAATTAAACATTTTATATTTTGTTATAAAAAGTTTGTAAGCTTCCGTGGATAGAATTAAAATAAAGTTCTAGGTATTTCGGTTGTGACCGCATCTCGAAGGGTGTACATCCCAAATTTTCGCTCCTAATAGTAGAGCAAAATTGCCCCTAGTTTGAGAATCACCCTTATCTCATATAGAAATCTCTCACATTAATAAATTACCATCACAGAAATGTAGAATTAAGTGAAGCATACTTTTAAAACTGCCATTGTCCTAACTAAAGGTGAAGAGAGAGAAATTAAACATCATCAGTTAACATGGCAACACTGGCAATCAAAGAAAGAACAGTGTAACAGTAAGCTGAGATTACCTCTCCCTTGTGAGATAAGAGATGGTGAGGCTATTATGTGTTATGTGTCTCTTTATGTGAGACGTGCTTATATAATTTGCTGCACCCCACCACTTTGAAGTGATCCTTCCACTAAAACATACNTTCAACGAATGCCACCCCCCTGCACTAAATAAAAATTATAAAGTATCCACAGATCAAATCTAATTACTGTATATGTAAATAAAATGACAGTAATTACATTTTTATTACGGTAAAATTAAACATTTTATATTTTGTTATAAAAAGTTTGTAAGCTTCCGTGGATAGAATTAAAATAAAGTTCTAGGTATTTCGGTTGTGACCGCATCTCGAAGGGTGTACATCCCAAATTTTCGCTCCTAATAGTAGAGCAAAATTGCCCCTAGTTTGAGAATCACCCTTATCTCATATAGAAATCTCTCACATTAATAAATTACCATCACAGAAATGTAGAATTAAGTGAAGCATACTTTTAAAACTGCCATTGTCCTAACTAAAGGTGAAGAGAGAGAAATTAAACATCATCAGTTAACATGGCAACACTGGCAATCAAAGAAAGAACAGTGTAACAGTAAGCTGAGATTACCTCTCCCTTGTGAGATAAGAGATGGTTGGCTAGCCGGCTAGGACGACAAAATACTGCCGAACACCCCTTGAACGTACACTTGTGCACTTTCTTCCGCTTCTCTGAAATCACAAACGGTCCAAAGTCAGTCTTGCTTGTAATTCATCCCTATCTTACTTCACTTGATAAACAGAAGTAAAATATTCCAGGTCTTTTGCAAAAAAAAATTTTGGGATAGCTTGGTAAACATTCTTGGGGGAAGGAAAGGAGGACTCGTTGAAATAAAACTTGGTCCAGTAAACTGTTAGTAGTGGCATGGCAAAAGAGGATAAATAATAGAGTAAGGGCGGTGTACGTTATGCGCCAATGCCATAAATACCTCAAAGCCAGACTATCTTTATGATAGTCTGGATAATGCTTTAGTCCAGATAATACTTTGGAAATGTTGAACTAAAAAGACAATTAACAAAATACATATTTATTTCTCAATGATTAAAATTTATTTCTTAATTATAAAAATTAAAAAAACGAGTAGTTAAAAAAAAGCCTGTTATCGTTATCAAATTTGGAAAGAAATTAAAATTATATTATGACTAATAGCTTTAAAACACCTTTGCAATATTTAAACTACATTAAATATATTAATATCTTCTCAGCAACATTAGGGATACACACAATTTCAATCAGTAGATTCATCCGAATTGACGCTACTACATTTCTCACGAATGTACAATTGTTTCACTTTCAAATGGATGTTTCTAGTAAATGTGTGTTTCCTCTCATGATAGTAATCATTTGATAATTGATCAACTCCTTCAGATTCTGACTAAGTGTCGGGCTTACAACCTCAATTAAGTATTAGTCAAAGTCCTAAGATAACTCCCTCACAACCATCATCCTACTCTGACAACTCACGAGAAACCAAAAAATATTGATTGGGCTGCACAATTTATCTACCGGACGAGGTGGCATGGATGCCGTATACAGTTCACTGAGGCAAATAAACACGTCAAAACAATACGGAATGGATCAATAATAAAAGAGACTGTTTGGTCCGTGTGTAAGGTAGGGTAGGTAAGGGTTTATTCTTCTCACATCGGGCACCTGAGATTTACACAAGCTTTCTCACTTGTGGCGTCAATGCGCCAGCCCATGTCACTAAGGGTTAGTAGAAGTGATAATGTCCTTTAGTCAAAAACAAATACAGTAGAGCCTCAACAAGAAGTGCCTCAAGGGGATAAGGGAAATAGTCTTGTTATTGAGGTGCTCTTTTTGTTGAGGGTCGTGTTATCGAGGTTATTGGAAGGGATTATCAAGTCTAGACTTGTTCAAGGTACCTCAGGCTATGTCGGACTGTACGTGCCCCAGAAATATTTTCGAGTTTTACCTCTACCTGGTTTATATACAGGAGGGTTGTTTTTCTTCAGAAAATATGCGGATAACCGCAAAGCGGTGCGGAGCGGCTACTGAAAATTCAAGGGTACAAAAAATTAAGGTTTTTATTTAATATACGGGATTTTATCACCTAACCTCAAACGTGGGGCACGTACAATCCGACTTTACCGGTACCTCATTCCTGTATAGAGGTTGACTTCTCAAAACGACTCGTTATAGAGGTTCTGAGTTATGTTGTGAATTGGAAAAAATCCGTGTTATTGAGGTTGTTTGGATAAAATAGTCGCGTAATAAAGGTTAATTTAACATTATGTATTATGGCAATCTCAAGGGGATTTGAAAATTGCACTTGTAATTGAGGTTGTCGTGTAATTGAGGGTCGTGTAAGCGAGGTTCTACTGTAATAGATTTCGGGCAGGGACGTTATGTAGTTCTACTCAAAACTAGTTCTTCACTTACATAAAGTACGTTTGAGTCACCCGTTTCTCTCACATTTCGACCGTGAGCCACCGCTTTGTTTTAACCGGTAAGGTTAAGGGAGGGTGGAAAAGACATGATAGCATGTAGGTAGGGTACTAAGATTTAGTTACCAGGAGAAGGCTGCTCCGAAAGGTCAGGAGGAGTCCACTGCTCATCTGAGTCACTCTCACTCATCTTGAATTTAGAATACACAATAATTCACTCTCTAGCACACGTTTTGACGGTCAGAATCAGAATCCACGGGTACGAAATACTCATAAACATGATAAATAGTAAATAAGTAAATATTGGTGAACACTAAACACGATAAGAAACCTCCCTAATTCTTATCGCATTAATTTCTATACGTAGACTTATATTCTCTCCCGCGTGATTCCGGCCTCTAGATTTAGAAATTATTTTTTTTACTGTAAGTGTTGGTAACATTGGTTTGGTTAAGCCTGAGCCTGAAATGGAGGCACAATAGTTTTGGTTTTGTTGTTTAGTTGTTTATCGTTGTTTTATTGTTTATGTTTCTTATAATATTCTGTTGTAATGCTAACATCGAATGAGTGAGCGGTGACTTGTGACTTTAGCTGTTGCTTGTAGTTCTAAGAACGGTTGAAAGTTGAAAGTTTGTTTGGTGAGAGATGAGCCGTGTCCGGGACTAGACTCTAATCATTGTCCTCTATTTGTTGAGGCAACATGTTTATTAAGCAGGTGAGTCCTTGCCTTATTTGATTATACGGCTCCCGTACTCTCAGCACGTCCATTAACAATTGTGTTTTTGTATTGCAGGTTATTATTCACGGCTTCAAGAGTTACAGAGAGCAGACTGTGGTTGAGCCTTTCGATCGTCGACACAACGTAGTCGGTAAGTACTTGGATATCTAGAAAGGGCGCCCCTCAGGTCGTCTATACGACTACTTATCTCCTCGATTAAAGTTAAACGCACCAAAGAAATATCTCTTTCACGGTCGAACCGGAGGAGACTACAGTCGAGAATAGCTTGGCATGATTCTGCACGATTTACCAATTTTAGAGATAATACCCCTTTGTCATAACAGCATACGAGTGTCCGAGTTCTGTGGCTCTTTAGTAGGCAACGAAAATCCCTTTTCAAAAAACTCATAATTACCTTACAACCCTCTGCATGTTTGTCAGCACTAAGAGGTTGTTAAATCTTAGTCATTCCTTGACCCCCAGAATCAGTGCGTACCCAAACTCTATCATATTTTGCCATTCTTTGAGATTAGCATTAAGGAAGATCGAAACTTTTTATTGCCATTAAGTAGATAACAGTACATAACAAATCAAAATGATATCATGGTAATGAAAAAGTATTGGCACTTGCTGGGGTGTGGTAGTAAGGTTATTTTGGCTGCAGAATATGTATATTTGATTGAACAACAGTGTACTAGTGTTTGGTGCCTCTTCTGATAACACGTTATCTCACTATCTATCTGTTTTGAGACTTTATATATCAAGTACGCTAACCTCTTTTGTACTTCAATTTGGAGCTCTACTTGGTCTATATGCAGAAGGGTTGTTTTTCTTCAGAAAATGAGAAGAACACCGTGAAGCGTTGTAGAGCAGCCATTGAAATTTCTAGGTCAAACAAAATTAAGGTTAAAAAAAAATGCAAATCTATCACAAAACAAACGAATTTTTGATAAAACGTGTAAAATTTTACTAATCATGCATTGTTTGGATATATTGATTTAATGACGTCATTATAACAATTGATAGTACTGACAGGATATCTAGTAGGGGCACTGTACCCTGTAGTTCTATTGTATATTTATGTAGCTATTTATGTACATACCTATTTTTATGTTCATACCTACTCAAAATTAAAATGATTAGGTATATTTGTCTATCTTGTCCATACATTCACTTTCGTAAACCTCTCTTTCCATTCCATTCCTTCTTATCCCATACTACAAAGTCTTTTCACCACAGCACATCTTCATTTCCCTATTCCAGCTAATAGATGGTCCCTCTTTTCCTTCTTCTGTCTCTTGGGTATCACTTCATCATCTCTATATACAGTAGAGTCTCGTTAATCCGGGTTTAACGGGACCGGACCCAGTCCGGTTTACCGAAAGTCTGCTTTAAACGGAATCAGTTTTAAGGTGTCTGTAAAACAAGCTTTATTAGGGTAAAACTATAAAAATTACTTCTATAGTCTCCAAAACATGGACAACATAGGTCCACTATTTAAGTTAAGAGCTGTTCTGTCATCAGTCCAAATATCAAATGAATTACTATAAAATGACAATTTATTACGCAGGTGGCAGATACAGAAATGACTTCCTGAGAAACATGCTGTGTTCCGATATGAAATTTGAGGGGCGATAATCATTTCACAAAAAGTTAAGACATCAGACATTGTCGGCTTGGCAAAATTTCATGGAACAGCGTTGAGCCGCTGCTACATGTTTCTTAAAACCCTTCACCATCTCAATCACATATAATTGTACTTCCTGGCATACACTACCTTTATATCTTCCGCCCTACATTTCTATGGAACTGAAACAGATTTATTGATGTTCTTTCTTATTCTTAAATCTGTTTGAATATTCACCTATAAACTCTACTAGGAACAATTTTATACATTTTAATAGACAATAAAAGTAGAAACTCCAATTATCTTAACAATTAATAAATCTTAACAGGCCCTGGTTCCAATTTGTAAATAGTTTTTGGCCCGTACGGATGTCCGGACTAGCAGGGTCCGGATAAACGAGACTACTGTATTTACCTTTCATCATCATCTCCTATCGTGTGGCCTGTCCAGTTCCTTTTCTTCCTGACTATTGTACTACTGATGTCTTCTAGCCCTGTCTTGCTCTTATCAATCTATTTAATTTTCGTTCTCTCCTTGAACACAAAATATATACATGTATGCTCAAAAATGATATTTTTTGAGTACTTGATTAGGTAGGTGTAAAGATACTATCTGTTGTAGAAAATTTTGATCAGAAACCTGTTTGGTTGATGCTTAATTGGTAGTCTATATTTTTTTTAATACCCTTCAGATTATGATTGTCATAAAAGCCTTGTGATGATTGAATACTGATGTCTATAGTTTTTAATGTTAAGTTAATCTCTTTTTATTTGTGGGTAAATCTGCAGTTATCCAGCCACCTAGGAAAAGAGGTTAGAAAATTAATGTTCCCTAAATCGAATGTATTGTTTGGACTAAGGAATATCACCTCTAAAAAGTATTAATTATATAGATATAATCTTTCAAATGTATAACTCTTAAAAAATGAACTCTCTGAATAAGGGGTATAATTTCTTAAGTGCGAAATTGGGCCACCAAGCGATTCTTGACTGTATGGATAACTGCAGATTAGCCTATTTGGTAAATACCATGAGTTTGCAATGATCTCGCATATTTCTAACAAAGCTAAATTTTCACTCCCAAAGCGTGTATATTGACAAACACTTCAATTGGCAATCTCGCTGGAATTCTAAATTGTTAATTTACAGTAACCCCCTCCAAACAGGGATAAATTTCTATATTTTCTCCTGCTGAAGCTGTTTAGGAGTGAAATGTGTTTGAGAAAGACATTTACTTATCTATTATGTTTATTTGTTTTCAGTTGGCCGTAATGGTTCTGGGAAAAGTAACTTCTTCTACGGTAAGTACTGAACTTATACTAGCTAAAATTAGTTTGTCTCTCTTTTTACCTTGTTATTGCATGACTCATAAGAGAAACCACTATTTAAATACTTAACTGATCGAGTAAATTCACTTTAAGTCATCGATACCAGTGCATGATATCAGTGTTGTCCAAAAACTCAAATTTACCTTAATCTGTTCTTTTTAATGATAAAAGTAGCAGGTCAACATTTTCCTCTACTGTCTAAGTTAATGATAAGCTGACATTATATCAAGATGAGAGCTATCTCTGACAGCGTGAGATAAAAAAAAAAAAATTGGACAGTGGAACCAATGAGATCTTGAGGTTTTGAAGTCTTGTAGATTGTGCCAACTAGGCAAATAAAAATATCACTGGTGGAGTGCCTCCTACAGGCCTAGTGGCTTTAATTTTTCACTTACATTGGTTGGCCAATCTGATCTG
>KZ653954.1:28631-39466 GCA_001010745.2 Gerris buenoi | reverse complement strand
GTTTTTTATTTGCATTTATTTATTAGTTTAATTAATGCCCTTTTGTATTGTTTGTTTTTTAAGAATATAATTTTTGTACCTCAAAGTACAGAGGTACAAAAATATTAAAGTTAATCTTTTATAATATGATGTATATCGTTGAAAAGCTCTTGAATAGTAAATTAATTTTTGTTAGATTCAATTTTGTGATATTTTTATTTTTGAGGTGGGTAAAATTAAATTAAAAAAACCTGTTTATATAGCGGCTTCTATGATTTTTTGTGCTGAGTTGTTTTTTTTATTAAATTTATTATTTTGTGTGCTAACTTTTGGCGCATGTTGGTTTGTTTCTCCAAAATGTTGTACTGGAAAAGCCCCACGCCGCTCCAACTTTTTGATTATTTTTATCGAGGTATATTTTTATTTCGTAAGTTGATCGTTTCTTTGCGTACTATATCGCGAGGAAGCTATGTGCCACACTAATTGGCAGAGTATTTTTCTCTAAAAATAATTACATTAATCGAATTTATCCCTTTCTTGTAAGAAAGATGTTAGATCACTTTGGTCTTTTCTACATTAGAAAGAGAGAAAAAAAACGTAAACTTTTAAAAAGACATTTGATCTTTTTAGGGGGCTTTTCAGTGTTTTCTTCTATAACAATGTCTAAATAAAAAAGGAGAAAAGAAAAGGAAAAAAAGAAACCTAAACAAGTTCACTTTACGTTATAAAGAAAAACGTTATCTAGTGTAGTATTTGTTATTTTAACTTATCGGGAAACAGTTTTTGACTTGAATATAATCTCTGATACCCGGGTCTGTTGTTTCTTTTTCCTTGTTTTTTTGGTACATTACAAAAATTTCGTGATCTGTTAATAGAGATTGATCGTTTCGTTCCCCCCCCCCAAAAAAAAGTGTGACAGAGTATCTAAGGGTATTTCCCTTGTATCCAGCTTGACAGAGAACTTACACCGAAAAACTTTTGATTAGATTTTGGAGTAGAAAAAAAATAAAAAAATAAAAATAAAAACATCTGACCTATTACACAGATGTTATTGTTACTTGTTGAGATGGTTTTTTATTCCCTTTCCTCCTACCTCCCCCTCCCTCAAAGAAAAGAAGTTTATTTCAAAGAAAACTAACGTTATCTTTAGAATCTCAAAATTTTCCTTTATTTCTTTATTCGATTTTAACTTGAAAGTTGAACTTTGACTTCTTGAAAAGTTTTAAAATTCGATCATTTCAATTCCTTTAATTTCGTAACTTTTTAACTCTTGTAAGAACAGATTTGTTTCCAGTCTTGTTTGTAGTGTTTAACTTTTTTATTTAAAATCGAATACGAATTTGAGTTAATTGGATAAGTGAATTGTAACTTAAAAAACCTTTTAACCTTTTTTTTATAAATGGAAAGTTTTATTTTAGAGTTAGGTCACTTAAGGAAAAATTCCATTTACTGTATTAAATACTAAAATATTAAATATGTTTAATTAAAATTTAGAATTACAGCTAATTTTCTTTAAATATGTTGGACGTTAATTAATTTACTTTACGCTTGATATATACAGGGTGTCCCAGCTAATATGGAACAGCGAAAAATCTCCGGAACCATGATAGATAGAAAGATGCGGTTTTCAGGGTTCGATAAAGGCTAAAAAGGCCCTTCTAGAACATATGCTGAACATTTTCTGTGTGCAGCGAAAGCGTGTGCGGCAAACAAAATAAACAAAAAGTGAATAGGAAGCCATATTTTTAAGACTGGATTTGGATTCTATGGCTAAAAATAAGACTTTTTTACTCTTGGAAATTTTTCGCTCCGATCATTAGTTTGCCGTCTGGAGAGCCCTGAATGTGTTGAAATTGAAACTTTAAGTCCATTTTACAGCTAAACTAATGGATTTAGGAAAAAAAATCAAGAAACAAAAAATTCTTATTTTTAGCCATAGAATGCAAATCCATTCTTAAAAAGATGCATTATTGATATTTTTTTCACATTTTGAGCCCTGCTGAACACCTTTTTTAGGCAAAAAAAAAGTTACGCATAAGGTATGAATTTTTGATTGGTTTTGGATTCTATGGCTAAAAATAATCATTTTTTGTCTCTTGATTTTTTTTCCTAAATCCATTAGTTTAGCTGTAAAATGGACTTAAAGTTTAAATTTTATCAAGTTTAGGGCTCTCTAGACGGCAAACTAACGATCGGAGCGAAAAATTTCCAAGAGTAAAAAAGTCTTATTTTTAGCCATAGAATCCAAATCCAGTCTTAAAAATATGACTTCCTATTCACTTTTTGTTTATTTTGTTTGCTGCACATGCTCTCGCTGCACACAGAAAATGTTCAGCATATGTTCTAGAAGCGCCTTTTTAGCCTTTATCGAACCCTGAAAACCGCATCTTTCTATCTGTCATCGTTCCGGAGATATTTCGCTGTTCCATATTAGCTGGGACACCCTGTATATACATATTTTTTTTTAAATTAATAAACAAAAAATAATAGATATGTTTTTCTTTAATAGTAAACCATTGGAGGATGTTCTATGTAAGAAGAAATAATTAAATAAACATTTGTTGATAAACCCCCGTTTATACAATCAAAGTATACTTGGACCAAGTAAGCTTTGACTCTACTTTGACGCTACTTGGATCGTGTAAACAGGGTATCAAATTCAACATGGACATCCAAGTTAAGTTGAATAGGATCCAAATTTTGTTGATCAAAGCTGGTCCGGCGCCCACCTGAAAAATTATGAGAACGAGCTGTTAAAGATGCCAAAGATGTAAGGTTGCGCTGTGTTTTGATTTTTAGAATGTTATGTATAACCACTACTACTTATAACTACTCTTAGACTCTCAGGCCAAATCATACCAACAGTTGAGGAGGTTAAATACTTTGGCCTCATTGTAAATAGAAAATTAACGTTTTAGTCCCATATTGAAAACATAAGATCAAAGTGCTTACGAGGTCGTAACTTTCTACGCATGATCCAGTCACACAGTTGGGGAGCAGATCGGTATACACCATTGAAAATTTACAATCAACTCATTAGAAGTAAGATGGACTATACGGCAGTGAGATATACGGCTCGGCAAAAGAAATCTATCTTTATAGGTTGGACCTTCTTCATAACTATTGTTTTAAAACTTAATATGTTCAATTTAACTCTAGAGAAAGTCCTATAGACAGAAAAACATTTTACGCAATTTATCTTAACATCTACTTTATAGAGTATCAAAGCTACTTGGACCAAGTATACTTGGGTAGTATAAAACAGGCTTAGGAGAAGAGAAAAGGGTCCTCGGTAGCCCCCGACTTATTACTTATTATGCAAGAGGTTTCGGGTTCGATTCCCGATTCCATTACAGGGGCACCAGGCTGGGTCTTTATCCAGCATCGCTAGGTAAATTTATCTTCTTAAGTTGAGTGTCGTTCATCCAGTATCCAGTCATTAAAGCCAATACTAGGCTTTATACAGCTAATAAAACAACCTCGTGCATCATCCATTTCATGTATTGTTGTGATAATCCTTTAGGCCCTCCGCACACGGAGCAACTCAAAACAACAAAACAAACACAACTGGAAACTCCAGTCATTTTTGAGTTGACAGAAAGCAAAACCAGTTTGTAATGAGTTGTTCCGTGTGCGGTGTCCCATTCTATTACACAGGTTGAAACTAATAGTCAACTGGTTGGTGATTTGAGTTTGTAATCAGTTTGTTTTGACTTGCTCCGTGTGCGGAGGGCCTTAGAAGTCCCTAGCTGTTGTAACAAATATTATTAGATGAGAAAAATAAAAAGTTATGTAGCAGTGGCGATCGAGTAGAAATCAATCCAAATTGCGTATGATTAAATTTAATCTAACTGATGAATCATTTATAATTAACGTGAGCTTCTTACATTCAACAAAATATGCATCCTGTCTGTCTGTCAGTAACATTTACGTGTCCGACAATAACTAGAGTAAATGTGGACCAATTTAGTAGACATTTTTTAAATAGTTCCTTTACTAATGCTCAGGCTATGTTCGTTGGACAGCGTTTATCTGTCATAAGACTTCGCGTAAACGTGAGCTTCAAATGTAAAATTTGAATTTCAGGACGGGAAAAGATTCTGTCATCACCTATTCCATAAAAAGAACATTTTTTTTTTTTTTCAAATATCATTTTTTAGTAAAACCAATACCGACACCGCTATTATGAATTTATACAGATCGTTAAAACTATGAAAGCGACCCTAAACATTTAAACCAGAGAAAACAACGTTTTTACCGATATCTTACGTTCTAACACACCGATTTTAATAAAACTCATATTCAATGACTGAAGTAGAATTGAAACAGGCATGTACAATTTCAACTTGATACATTTTATTATAGTTCGTTCAAATGAAGATGGTCGGAACATGTAAGTTAAGGAATATGTAAAAGGCTTCCTTCTTATGTATATTTATCGGTTCATTTATACAATCATCCTCTTTAACTAGCCACTCATCATGATTAACTATATTCTTAATATATAAAATTTATTGCATAAAGCTCGCTTCAATAACGTACTATTAATTATCATTTAAATACATAAATTGTGGTTGTATCATTACCTCCATGTGTCATACAAGCTAAGAGGGATTAAACATTGACATGATAACAAATAATTGGTGAAATAGAGACTCTATACTAATTAGGTTGATATAGATATGTCTGGGTCGATGTATTGCGTGTAATATCGTAGATGTAAACTTGTGGCTAATAGGTTTTAGTATAGTGTAGCTTTACTTACAATTATTACTAGTAGGCTTATTGTAAACGTAAGTAGTATCTATTTCATTATTTTGAGTAAGTTGCAGGGTGATATTATGTTGATGTTAGAATGATAATAGAATAGAATGCATAGTATCTAACAGGAGAACACATTAAAACACTTCAGGAATTCAAATGAATTGTCCAATTCTAGTTACTGAAATGTCATTTACAGTATACGCACAATTCTATTTGTATGTGAGGATTAGATAAAGTGTGTTCCCACTTTGTAAACTACTGGTTCTTGTCACACGATATACGGTAATACGGGTAATTCAACACCGACCTTGTAGTTCTCGTATTTCTCCGTGCCTCTATCTCGTAAATGCAGGTGTGAATGCTTGAAACCCTCCCCTAGAACCAACACTTTATGCAAATTCGTCTAATTTAGGGTATGTCACATATAGAGTGTGTCATGCAAGGCCCTGCAGCAAAGTCCTTGTCTGTTTTATGCAACTTACAGTGTTGTTACTTTACCCGGACTAACTTGCTAATTCTCTAGTTTAGTTAGCAGTATGTTACATTGAAATGTGTCTGAGACATTAGTATATTTTTTTTTAAAAGTTTGCCAGTAGATGTGCTTAAATGAATTTGTACACAAACCGGTTCCATCTTTAAAAGGGAGGGTATTCCTTTGCTGGTGCAATTAAAAAAACAAATATTTAAGTATGATTTGATGCATTATAATGTATAGGATATATACACTTGCACTTAGTAAAGCAGTAGACAGGAATTTTTGTGGTTCATGGTTCAAATTCGAGTACATCGGAGTAATACTTTTATGTTTTTGTCTTCCTTCTTCAAACTTAACTCTTTTATGTATATTTATGTTTCATTAGAAATTTCTCTTATAATGATTTATAAGAATTTTCTTTTGCACGGATTTGAGATTCTAGCATATTATTCTCCAGGTCTAGTTCTTGTGCAAAAATGTTGCCCTCGTTAGATCTGTAGACAAATGTTTTATATTGTTCGGTGTAGCTAAACTGCGGTTGAGCGCTGGACTCGAATCTCATTCAAATCATACCGTCGAAGTTTATTTTTCTCTCTTGCTTTATACACAAACATATATACCTATATGAAGAAGAAATAAGTAAGGGCATGTAATGTCATGTTCTAATAATAAACGTATCTAATGGCGACCGTAAATAATTATGTGCGTGTCTAAAAATACACATGTACAAATCGAATTCTGAACATATTTAATTATCTTTTTATATAATTATTTTCGTATATAATGATATAAGTATCTTATATTTTACACATCTAATGATGGACGTATCTAATAAGGTTTATATCTACTGATTTATATTTCTAATGATTTACAAATCTAACGATGTACGTATCTAATAAAGTTCGTATTTAATGATGTACGTATCTTATAATGGACGTATCAAACAAACATTCAGATGCCCAACAATCGTTATTTTACCTATTTTTTAAATCTCAGCCGCTGAATAAACTCGTTCACTAATGCTTTTAAAAATTAAATTTAAAAATAAAATATTTTTAAGGAACTCTACGTCTAATAAAAAGATTAAGACTATAAATACTGGTTGGACATCTGACACTAAAGAGTTAAGAGGATAAATCCTCAGCTTAACCTCTTTTAATATATTTCTTTTTCCATTATTATTCTTTTTTTTTTTTTTTTTTAACAAAAATTCTATTAAATTTCTGACGCAAAAGTATAAATGTAAAAATGACGCAAAACTATAAATTATATTTATACTTTTGTTTGTTTTTTCAACATCTGCAACATTTTTCGCTTTTAAAAAAAATAAAACAAATGTAGAGAGAAAAACATTTTTTGTGCAAGAAAGTTTAAGAAATGTAGATTTTCGTAATTTTCTCCTCCTCGTATCCCATTGCTGTCAAGAGTCATGTTCTCATCCCTTGCTGTAGGTATACAAGGAATAGCATAGGAAAGACAGCGAGGCCCTTAGCCTTAACTAACCTGCCCTTTCAAGAGCTTCGAGCAAAGAGAAACCCTTACATTGAAACATAGAGCTCTTAGAAAACACAAGCACACACTAACACTTTCTCCGGTATAAACAATCCCTTTACAACTAAGCTATACATAACCCAGAACAATGTAGCGAGAGAGGAGCTCTTTTCAAAGTCAAACAAACAATCCTTTAGCAACAAAGGACCAGGAAAAAAAGAACGGATCTACCCTCTCACGACAAAAGCTCGTTGGCCAATATATCAATTTTATTCGACATTTGTTCTTTTTGATTCTAAGTGATTCCCCCTCCCCCTCTCTGTAATTGCTTGTTTTGTTTGCTAACATAGTTTGTTTGTAGGAAAGGATAACAAGAAAAGAACTTAGTGTATTATATGAGACAATCTTGTAGTGTGAAATATCTAAACTTAGTTGTTTCATATTGTTCTCAGTTATGTTATGTTTGTAGGGCGTTATATTTTCCTGCGTTTGTCTAGAAGTTGTGAACGTACGTCTATCTCCTAAAGTCCCATAAATTAAAGTACACATAAAGTAAGTTATGTGCAACACTCTGCAGAGTGTTAAATGAGAATGAGAGAGAAGGTTGCCCTGACTTCAAATATAATATTTGTTTAGATTTTGTATCATTTATTTCATCATTGCACAATGTGTCCTTAGCTTAGTCCACACCGGGACTCAATGTTGCGCGTCTTTGTCATGGGGTTGAATCACAACAGCGCCGATTCAACGCTAGAGTCCACTGCTTCTATTATTATTCCGAAACTAAATTGGCGCTGTGGCGATTCAGCCCACAACAAAAACACAATTCTGAGTAGTAGTGGTAGTAGTATAGGGGGCGGGGAGGCCTAGCCTAGCAAACAGACCACATTTGGATCCTTTTTGCCAATCTCAGATGTTCCCACACCCATAAAACCACCATCACCTCACTCTCAAACCTTTTAGTCTGGATTACGAAGGAAAGGATGTCTTGCCACTTCAGTGTATCAAGTTCCTCTTCCCCATTTCCTCCCTCCCCTAATACATGAAAGCGGTGTGAGAAGGATATCTCCCATATCCTTCTCACACTCCCAGGTAATGGTAGGCTGTTTCTTCCTCTTCGCACACTGGACATATGGGAGTCCTCCTCTAAGTTTAGTAATGGCATATGAATGCTGAGCCTGCAGTTTCCAGTTAGCACTCCAACCAGATTTTTCAGAGTGGTCCTGGTCAGTCCTATCAGCCATCTGGTTATCCTTTTATTTATTTTCGGCTGTAACATCTTGGACTGCCTCCATCCCTCTGTTTCTGACCATTCCCTTTCTGCTTCAGCCCATACCAATTTCTTAATAGCTGATTTCACATGATCTTTCGACCAGTCAACTGCAGGTTCCGGTCCACAGAATGAGTGGACCATGCTTTACAATTGCGTTTTTTTCGTGGGCTAAATAAATTTGAGATGTATGAACTATAAATATATTTTGCTATAGAAAAAAGCTGATCTTTAAAATGGTGCATATTACTATGCTCCAGCTATAATGTAATAATATAATGATTTTATTCATATTTTTATTTATTTTTCTCTGTAACGATAAAGAAATATAAGGTGAGGAAAAACTTCATACATGAATTCATATAGACTTGCACCTCCCAAAAAATCTGTACAAATAAAGCCAAATTGAAAGGGACCATTACTAAAGAACTGATTTCTTCCTCTTTTGTTCAGTTCAATAACAAGACAGAGTAAATATTGGATGAGAGGAGAGGGGATAAAAAATGCGGTTCAATAAACTTTTGAATATTTAGGGGGAAAAAAAGGAATCGAGTAATTTAATATGAATTCCTTTAAAGATAGGGTGAAAGGTAAATAAGAAGATATTAAGTTAAGGTATTCATCAAAATTTTATTCTACTTGAAGGCTGAATTACTACGTTGTGAGAGCTAATTTCAGGCAATAGAGGATTAAGAGATAGTAACTAGTCAATCAAATAAATAATTTTTGTTTTTAATATTATTTTTAATTAAATTTTGTTTGAAACCTTAGTTTTATTTTTGCTTCCGAGCTTACCGATGGTAACGGAAGCTATGTGATCGTTCTGAAGAACGAAAAAAATATAGGTACCGATTTCAAAAATTTCAAGACAGAAATCCGTTTCAGACATCAGGGAACATTTTTGGTTCCGTGTCTGTCTGTCGGTCTGTCGGTCTCTCCGTCGGACCAACGTATCTTAAAAACTACACGTTCAATTTTAATGAAATTTAGGTGGTATGCCAAAATTAACCCATTGTTGGTCCCATATAAGTTTCAACCTTCAGCACCTATTTGTTTCTCTTCCACATGCGAACAAACATACATTTATTTACACCTATAGCTTCAAAAGTACTTTAGTTTATCGAAAGTAACCCGCTAATAGCCCCAGATTAATTTGAACCGTCTACGCTCTTTAACTTTTGCTAAATTGATACCCTAATTCGTGTGAAAACTCAAAACAATTTTGACAGATTAAAAAAAAAAAACGGGGAAACAATTAAACCAATTAGACCATAATAGTTTGTAAAAGTATAAAATCAATTAAATACGTGGATAGGATGCGAGGAAGCTATATGCCACACCAATTGGCAGTCTATTTTATAATAAAATTAATTCTTTTTGTGTAGTAAAAACGTTAATTTTAAAGTTGCGACGTTTTTGCGGAAGACGGTCATTCTCTAAAATATATCATATTTTATTTATGATAAAATGTCTTAACAATAACCTACCTATAAAGAACAGCATTATTTTGCTGATAGAGAACATTACCTACATTTTGGTGCAAAAGTTGAGCAACCAAAAGACAGACACTGAACCAAAAATGTTCCCTGAAGTGTGAAACGGATTTCTTTCTTGGAATTTTAAAAAATTATTAGAGACATCAAACATTTTAGTTTTTCAGAACGATTACATAGGTAACAGAAGATATTCTGTTACCTCCGGTAAGCTAGGAGGCAATTATTTGTTCTCTGTATCTATGTCTTGTTTTTGATTCAACAACCGTAAACTAAGCGCTATCTCTTTGACTAGACTTTGAGTTTATGTGATTCTATAAGCTTTACTTAGTAGTGAAGGTCTTTATTTAGTGATTAGTTGTAAGAACCAACAAAACATTGTATTGAAGGTTTAGTGTGGTTGGAGTGCTTAGGTACTCGTGCAGGATGAATCTAACAAAATAATCTACAGTCTGTCTGTCCCAAACGAGAGTTAGTGCGTTGACAGCGCGGAAAAAACTAGCATATTGGATGGGGAGCCAATGAGAGCTTAAGATTTACCCTCTGGATAACAATATAAGAAGTAGCCCAGTCAAATTAGTCCAAAAAAGGCCAATCGAGAGAAAAAATTCCTGGAGTTTTTAAAATTGGCACAGTTGTCCCTTGGTAACTTAGTTTGAAGAAACTAACGAGTCCAGGTGTGGGGGAGCTCGTTGGTAGGGGGGAGGGGCTTAAAGGTGACTTTTTTGTGTTTTCACTCGTATCTCCGAAACTATCGCTCGTAGGGGAAAATTTTCTTATTGAAAATTGAAGCTGATAACATTTAATGATGTTGATATTTTAATAATTTTTTGAGGACAGACAAATTTTTTTGGGGCTATTAGCTGCTAAAGGGTGTAGACAGCTGTTGAGTTGTAGAGGGGTGGGGGGAGTCAGTGCCACAGCGCTCAAAGGGGACTTTTTTGAAAATTGAAGCTGATAAAATGTCCAACAAAAATTTTCAAATGCATATTTTACCTACGATCAACAGTTTTGGAGCTATAGGGTCAACAAAAAACAGTATTTTCAAAAATAAAATTTATTGTAAAATAACATAACCCTTTTATGAATTATTTTAATGATGTTGATATTTTAATGATGTTTTAATAATGTTATGGGGATAGACTAATTGTTTTTGGGCTATTAGCTGCCTAAGGGTGTAGTAAAAAATGGGTGTGAATGTAATGTTTTTTGTCGACCCTATAGCTCCAAAACTGTTGG
The DNA here is from genome assembly GCA_001010745.2 of Gerris buenoi. Taxonomy (NCBI): domain Eukaryota; kingdom Metazoa; phylum Arthropoda; class Insecta; order Hemiptera; family Gerridae; genus Gerris; species Gerris buenoi. Next base: position 28,755 of record KZ653954.1, on the reverse strand, counting down.
TCTTAGGTAAAATAAAAAAATTTCCCCTACAAGCGATTGTTTCTGAGATGTGAGCGAAAACCTAAAAAAAAAGTCCCCTTGAGCGTCCCCCACCCCACCAGCGAGCCCCTTTTGAAAATTGAAG
>KZ653953.1:21497-37239 GCA_001010745.2 Gerris buenoi | reverse complement strand
TGTAAAAAAAAAATGTAGTATAATATAAATTATATTGATAAAAAATAAATATGAATTTATTTTTAACCCTCTTTCATTTCTCAATAAAGGTTTACGGTATACCGATGACATTCTAATCTTATACAAATATTTATTCGAAAAAAAACCAACAATTTTTTATTTTATTTTCTTCTTTAATTAATTTTTTTTGGACTTTCAATACAATAAAAAAGTTAAGACTTAAATTCACAGTTTACATTGATATAATATTAGAATTAATAGATAGCTTGCATAAAAATAATTTAAAACATCATAATATTGTGAACTAAAAAAAAAAGAAGAAATTTATTCGCCAGATTAAATTATATTAGAAAGTTGACCAATTACAAGTTCAACAATCTTAAAAATGGCATAATGCCATCGGAACTTACAATATAGTTTGATCTGCCGATTATACTCTTCAGTTGATTATAAATGTAATATTCTGTTCTAAGCAATTCAAAATTGGCGCAATGCCATTAGACAGTCTTATAATATGATTTTACCTGCCAATTACATTCTTCAGTTTGTTATCTTGTACTTTTCAATCTTAGCAATCCACAATTTTATGTTTATTTTATTAATTTTTTTTTTTTTTAAATTATCATAAGGAGACGAACATATTTTGAACTCATTTAAAGGTTTCTTATTGTTTCACTTCATGTTCAGATCTAATTAAAGGGCAGAACCACTATTATAGATATATCTCCGAAAATAGATAAATGCATATCTAAGGAATAATGTTCGGACTTGGGATTGAGTTGTCACAATTAATCCCCATATAATACACTCTCTATAAATATTTAAACTTTAAAAACAGTCAAACCATGTAAATATAAATTTGAAATTAGTTTATACATAAAATTTTTTAAATACAAATCAGAACACGTAAAACTAAAATATCATCAATTGTTCCCTTTATATAACAAGTTAAAATATAACTTTCATTTCTGTTTTTTTTAATTAAAATAAATATTTATCTTACTCGTTATGAAAAGATATCCGATGTGATCTATCAATCACAATAAGACAATAGCCTTTGACCTAAATGGAATTTTTAGGAGGGGAATAATGATAATATAATAAAATATTGTATAAAATGTTAAGTTAGTTTTATCCAATAATAGTTGATTCGGAAAATTAATAGCGAACAAGAAATAATAATATTATATTTTAATTAAAACGATTATAATGAAAGGAAACATTTAGTTCTATCCACATCAGAAGAACAAGAACACAAATTCTCTACAATCTGTAAATCACACATTTAGGGCGGGAAAGTTTAAAACATGAAAAATAATAAATGTTACATTTTGACTCCAACGGTACCAAATCTGGTAAGTGCCTTCGAGGAGACTAAAAAGTTAAAAAAATCATATTGCAGTTCAATAAATATATATATCTTTTTAAAAAAATATATAACTGAGTATTATCATTTTTAAACTATTAGCCCCCTTGTAAAAAAAAAATGTAGTATAATATAAATTATATTGATAAAAAATAAATATGAATTTATTTTTAACCCTCTTTCATTTCTCAATAAAGGTTTACGGTATACCGATGACATTCTAATCTTATACAAATATTTATTCGAAAAAAAACCAACCATTTTTTTTTTTATTTTCTTCTTTAATTAATTTTTTTTTTGGACTTTCAATACAATAAAAAAGTTAAGACTTAAATTCACAGTTTACATTGATATAATATTAGAATTAATAGATAGCTTGCATAAAAATAATTTAAAACATCATAATATTGTGAACTAAAAAAAAAAAGAAGAAATTTATTCGCCAGATTAAATTATATTAGAAAGTTGACCAATTACAAGTTCAACAATCTTAAAAATGGCATAATGCCATCGGAACTTACAATATAGTTTGATCTGCCGATTATACTCTTCAGTTGATTATAAATGTAATATTCTGTTCTAAGCAATTCAAAATTGGCGCAATGCCATTAGACAGTCTTATAATATGATTTTACCTGCCAATTACATTCTTCAGTTTGTTATCTTGTACTTTTCAATCTTAGCAATCCACAATTTTATGTTTATTTTATTAATTTTTTTTTTTTTAAATTATCATAAGGAGACGAACATATTTTGAACTCATTTAAAGGTTTCTTATTGTTTCACTTCATGTTCAGATCTAATTAAAGGGCAGAACCACTATTATAGATATATCTCCGAAAATAGATAAATGCATATCTAAGGAATAATGTTCGGACTTGGGATTGAGTTGTCACAATTAATCCCCATATAATACACTCTCTATAAATATTTAAACTTTAAAAACAGTCACACCATGTAAATATTAATTTGAAATTAGTTTATACATAAAATTTTTTAAATACAAATCAGAACACGTAAAACTAAAATATCATCAATTGTTCCCTTTATATAACAAGTTAAAATATAACTTTCATTTGTGTTTTTTTTTTAATTAAAATAAATATTTATCTTACTCGTTATGAAAAGATATCCGATGTGATCTATCAATCACAATAAGACAATAGCCTTTGACCTAAATGGAATTTTTAGGAGGGGAATAATGATAATATAATAAAATATTGTATAAAATGTTAAGTTAGTTTTATCCAATAATAGTTGATTCGGAAAATTAATAGCGAACAAGAAATAATAATATTATATTTTAATTAAAACGATTATAATGAAAGGAAACATTTAGTTCTATCCACATCAGAAGAACAAGAACACAAATTCTCTACAATCTGTAAATCACACATTTAGGGCGGGAAAGTTTAAAACATGAAAAATAATAAAAGTTACATTTTGACTCCAACGGTACCAAATCTGGTAAATGCCTTCGAGGAGACTAAAAAGTTAAAAAAATCATATTGCAGTTCAATAAATATATATATCTTTTTAAAAAAATATATAACTGAGTATTATCATTTTTAAACTATTAGCCCCCTTGTAAAAAAAATAGACAATTTTAAGACATAATAACAAAAGTTACGACTTTTGTGAAATATACTTTTGACAAATTTGGTACTCCAGAGGTTTTAACAGTGATTTAAGGAATATGTGGCATCGATTGTATTTAAATATTTTAAATTTTTTATTACTATCAAGTGGTCAACCGTTATCTAATAAAAACAAAGGAAACCTTTTATTTTTTAACATAAATATCAGTAAAAATTAAAAATCGCTTCAAGGTTTCAAAGAAAAACCACAGTTGATGTCAATTACTTTCCAGATTACAATATAAGATTTGTATCTGTGAAAAACCACACAACTCAGATGTCATAGAGAATGATTTTGATAAATTAATATTTTGAAAGTGTAAAAAAAAAAAAAATTATATTTGACATGTTTTACCTAATTGAAAAGATAAATATTAGCAGTTTGTCAGTTTAAAAATGGTAAACAGTTGACAATCAACTTCCTGATATTGTGACATCGGCCATAATACATTATTTTACATAATGTTCTTTGAATAAAAAAAAGAAAAAGAATGTAAGAATTCTATACGTTCCTATCAATATGGGCAATGTGGGGCTATGGTGTCTCTGGGGTTATTGTGACCAACTCATTTTTTGTAGGGAATTTTAATAGTAATAATTCTCCTAGTGTCAGATTCTAGAACTAGAAACAGTGTTGCTCCATTCTTAACAAACAGGGAGAGAGAAAAAAAAAAATCCCTACAAAAAATGAGTTGGTCACAATAACCCCGGTAACACCATAGCCCCACATTACCCCTAATTGAAATAAATAATTAGTTTACGGTTTTCACCTCAGAATAGACACAAAATAATCAACTTGCAAGCTAGCTATTAATCCAATAAGGGCACTTAGAAATACCTAAAAAAATAAACATCTGCCAAAAAGATTATAATAAAATAAATTGAGATGTCTAGAATTAAATAAACTATTAAATTAATCATAAATTTTTTTTTTTTTAACAGCTTTTTGAACGGAATCTTTCTTATCTGTCAAGGATCTAATAGTGTCAAGAATGAAATGTTTGTGTGAAATACAGAGTATGAAACAGAAGATTTTACATAATATGTTGCTCAACAATTGAAACTGAGATAAATTAACAGTAGTTGAGCCGAAACTGTCAATATTAGACTTAAAACCCTTCGTGATACGGATTTCACGGGGAAACCCAAGCTGTTTAAAAGCAGTTCAGTTTGAATTATTGTTTAATATGCTGAATAGTAACTTAGATTTATGAAAGGTAAATTAACAGATGTCAACCCACTTATTTCTTAACATCTAATTTCAATTTGGATATTTTTAATAAATCTTGTTTTGGAGAAAGAGGGTGGTGGAAATCATATTGTTAGCGGTATTAAATTTTGATATTATCCTTTGATCAATGCTTCGTTAGAGAAATAGACTCTCTTAGACAATAACATAATTATACATATGTACAATACATATTAACATATTATGTCAGAAAGCTGGATAACGATACAAGGTGGGTAAGAAAGAGGGATGTTATCGTCAAATTTACCCCCCCCCCCCCCAATAAAACTTAAGAATAAGAGACCCGGCAAGGCAAAAGAGGGCAGATCTTTACTCGAATGTATTGTTTCGACAAATGGACAATCTCTTGAATGTATAATTTATGACATGCAATAATGCAATACTCAACTGGGCTAAAGTGAATCGTACGATGCCATCAAAACAATTTGGACCTCTCCCTGATGGCTATGCAGGAGGTTGTTTTTCAGAAAAACAACAGTGTGGAGTGGTCGTTGAAAATTCTAGGCAAAATAACAAAAAATGTTGTACTTGGATTCGGTAAACAGCCCCTTACAATTTACAATTCACTTTACCCTCGAATGTATCGTCTCCTTTAGATTTAGCCTTACCCTGAGTTATAACACGTATTTGTTTGTGACAGTTGAAAAAAGCAGGAGTTAGGTATTTCACAATGCTTACCTCATTTTGTAAAATTAATGTAGGTAAGTACTCCGGTTCTAATATCAGATACTCACCTCGAACTCGAGAAACAATATACAGATATCTTATAAAATACGTAGTTCTTAAATTAGTTTAGCAAAAAGGTGGAGTTAAATAGATAGTGAATAAAAACAATAACGATAAAAGAAGAATCGAAAAGAAAAATGTCTTTTTATAACGGAGACAAGTTTTACAGCGTTTATCTCCTCTTCCTGTCTCTGTTCTCTTCCTTCTCGGCCAGGATGATGAGGATTCTTCTGAAAATACCGACGAAGTCGATGAACAGCTCCACCGAATGACCGATAAAGTCCTTTTCTCCGAGACGGCATTTTTCTACGATAAGCTGCGTGTCGAACAGGACGAAAGCGCAGACCAAGAACAGACCGATGTAGATGTGGGCCTGGAACAACAGCCTGGATCGGAAGAACAGACTGCCTACGGTAAGAGCCGTCAGAACCAAGAGTACGGACGAAATAGTTCCGCCCAGGTACAACCAGTAGCCTCTCTTGGCCAGGAGGGCGGACATGCTGAAAGAGAAGAAGACGAAGGAAGTCGCGAAAAACGCCGTGGGGATCAAGCTGGGGTTGATGGCTATCACCTGTTCGACGAGGGGCCCTAGACCCAGGCCCGTGCAGAAAGAGAAACCTAGTAGGAATCCCAGACGCATTAATCTGTTCTTACCGTCGTCTCTCGTGAAGTGTAACGCGATCAGAAACCCCAGTCCGACGATCATGGTCAGGAAATTAGCGGAGAGGATGTCGGTGTAGATATGGACGCACGACCCGAGGGCCGCCGCCACGGTAGACATGGCCACACAGGCGTAGACATTTTTCAGATGTTGTCTTACTGGTTCCTCGATCTTGCGATTGAAAGACTCGATAAAAGACCTCACCGAAACGTTCGCGGTCATCTTGGGACACGAAAACAATTTAACTCGCTGCGAAAACCGTTCACTCGACGACAGACGAATGGACTTTCACCGTATAAAACCGAACAAATAAAAATTAAAGGTGATGTGGCATGTGAATGTTTACACTCAGCTGATGCAACTGCGCATTTCACTTGTCATGTCATTCTACACGAGACTCCAAGGTCTTCCACTTAAACCCAGAATAATTCCTATAATGTATTGAGGGTCAGCAATAACTACTGTTGGTTAATCTATCAAGTAAAACAAATTTACTGACATCACAGTAAATATAAAGGAGCGTTAAAATTAAACGCTATACGTATAAATACATTCATTAATAAATGAATTAGTTAATATTAAAGAGTAAAGTAAAATACACAGAGTTTAGAGTTAAATAAGAACCAGCAACACATATAATAAGAATGAGAATGAGTTTTATCCAGTACAAATGAACTCATTCGCTACCGATATCAATTTACTTCCTGTCAAATCTCTCCCTCTCCCTGGGTTTGGGTTTCCTTAATCCCTAATCCCTACTCTACTGCTATAACACGTGATTCCTTACTATTACGAGTTTATGGGTACATATTGTGAATTGTTTCCCTTTTATGAATAATAATTAATTTGATACTTCTAGAAAATACTAGAAACTTGTAATTATATTTTCGTCATGGTTTGTTTAATTTGCGATGTAAATCCAGACAAGTATAAGTGTCCTGTGTGCCGACTAGCGTAGTAAGTTCGATTACTTATTATTTATTACGCTGTTAAATAATTAACAGCGTATTTTAATTTTACCACATGTTCAGATATGCGATTAATTTATTAGGGGTCATTTCTTAATGTGATACGATGTAGAAGCTTGCATTACTACTTACTTCAAGAGATAAGGCTTAACATGTAAGATAAGAGTTCTATAGGGAGATAAATCATGATAATAATGTTTATAGCAAATAAAATATGCTTTTACAATTTAGTATCCACTCTTTCCAATATAGAATCTACACTTTTCATGAAGAACTCGTGTTCAAACTTTATATATTATTTAAAGTTTTGAAATACCACTTTCTTCAACTGCTCATGTTCACATGCCATCTTTATTGTAATATTATTGAGGATCCAAAAGATTAGTCTCACTACAGGGGCCCACACACTTACAGTTTAACTGCAGGCCGTTATCGTATACGATTAACGTAAGGCCAAAATCTCAGACCACCACACATTAACCGTCCACCGCATGCAGGCAATCGTAAAGAACTACAGATCTGTGCCTGTATGCGCCACACTGTGCGATAAATGCCTGCAGGCCGATATCTGTCAATTTTTAACTGCAGTCCGACGGAGGGAAATAAACAAAATAAAGATGATAAGGCACAGGCCTGACAGTCCACGGACTGTTGCTCTCCTTCCATCCGATCCTCGCCTCAACCCTCCACACACCTACAGTTCACCTCCGACTGCAGTCCGTCATCTTAAGGAAAACTGACGAGTGTGTGGCCAAGCTCCGTGGACTGTCAGATCATTATCTTCAGTTAAACTGTTAGTGTGTGGGCCACTTTAGAGACCTATCATTCACAACTCAAGTCAAGACCATCCTTGGTCAGTAGACCTTAATTCTGCATAAGAATTACATCCAGTACCCTTCTCACAACCCTTTCATTCGATTCTATTGGTACTAGTATTTGGTATTTTAGTTCTAAGTGATTTATTTACGAGGCATTTACTAGATTGCTAGTAAATGCCTCGTGAATAAATTACTCTAGTAAATTCACCCAAATGAGCATTTATTTGCCCTGAATGAGCCTATAATTCTCCTCGAATGAGCATGTGTTCACCCCATTTTGCTTAGATATGGGCAGTACGAACCGAACGGAAACGCATGCTCAAGTGTATCCCCACCTTTACAGGTCCTGTTTCTTTCTTCTTGTATTTTTGGATTAAAAAAATGTATGTTTCTTCGATAGTTTTGTCTTTCAGCAATTTTAGTTAGTTTTCGAGTTAGAGGCGAAAAACCGAAAAAAGGGCGGAAAAATTGGGGCTTTTACCCCCTCCCTAAGTTAGCACAAGGGCCTCGAGGTCAAAACTCAGCATTGGCATCCCAGATGACCCCTGAGTTACCTGTAAAAATTTCATTAAGTTCAAAATACTTTCCGGGCTATTCTACCTGGCTCCTGGACTACTAAACTAACTTCAGATCCCTTTAAGGCAAGAAATCTCCAAAGGGCGTTTTTAAATGTATGGGGTCTAAGAGAATTAGCCACGTCTAAATAAACTGCCCTACATCCTACATGCAAGACAAATCTAAATAACCTTTTATCTTTTTAAATGTTTTCTTCCCTCCTTAACCGAATAAGACCAAAATCAGTCTAAGGGTGAAGGTGGAGCTAGTTCTGCTGGATTGGCAGGTCTACCATCTTTTGAACCTGAAGATAATCTCTAGTTCAATGCATCAATTATAAATTAAGCTTTTAACTACAGTAGAGCACCTACTGACCAATCTGAATCTTGTCATCTTAAACCAATTTACTGCTTCTCTCTTAAGATCAGATATCAGACTGCAATATGGGATTATTGCAATTTAGGCTGCCTAGACTAAACAAAACAGATTTCACACAATTTGCTTAACTTAATAGACGTGTGTACTTAGTAGTAGTTAGTAGTCTAGTTCTTCCTACTAGAACAGGTAAGACAAACCACTTGTTCGAACCTTGCAAGTAGGCCATCACTTAGGCCCTTTTTACGCCCTGTGGCGGAGAGTTCCAGTTACTTCACACATCATACATTTGTACATTGTACCGCCGAAGCGAGTATGGTGTGGTCATTAGTAAGCTATATAAGCGTGCGTCAAAGTGTGGGGGAAGAGTGCCTTATANAAGATTTAATTCAGCAACTGAAAGCGGACCAATGTTTTTATCATCGGGGTATCGTGTGTTGTGAAAAAATAAATAAGCGAGTATGCGTAGAAGTTTAGAAAAAGATGAAATTTTAAAGGGAGTATAAGAGAGCGGTATATTTGGCGGTGAATCAGGTTGAAACGTGGTAGCGGTGGGTAAGAGTAAAGGTTTTACTGCTAGCAGATTATTCAACCAATCTGAGTTAAAATCGGAAATAGGCCATGTACACAGAGGCGTAAGCCTAGTGATTACTCTATATCTCACAAACTCTCATCATTAAATATCCACCATAGCCGCCCCCTTGAAGTGCTACAGGACTTCAACGGAGAGACATGGAAAGAAAAGGGACTTCCAAAATAAAAGCACTGGATGAGAGTGGCGGAAAAACGATGGCGGGAATAAGCGGAGAACAAAAAAAATTAAGATTATAAAAATAATCATTAAAAATGCGTAAAGAAATAAAAGCGGACAACCAAGTAAAAATAAATCATAAGGAGCAAAACTGACTATTTTGCATCGAAAAAGATAAACTAAAATAAAAAGTACCTTAAGCGAAAAGAAAAGATTTCTGTGAATCTTTGAAAGGAGAAAATATGTCACTTACTTAAATGACAAAATAAGAAAACAAAAAAAGGAAACTAGAAAAATAATAATCTTCTAAAATAAATTTAAAAAATTAGGCGTTATAAATGGGTCCTCTCAAATGGGTTGTATGGTCCCATAATAAATTTGAGAGAAAAGGTAAAAAATAAAAAGTAACTATGGAAAGTGCGCCGTATGGGACTTGCTGAGTTAACAAAGCAACTCAATAAATGGCAGGTTGCGACGATTCGAGATGAAATATGGTCTCCTAGTGGTGGTGAAAATGTAGACGAACTGAAATGTGGAAAGCGGTTACAATTGACCAAGACACTGCGGACAAGACATCGAAAGCAGATGCATAAATAGCGGTAAAAAAGTAAGGGTTTTAAAATGCGTAGATCGGCGTGTAAATAAATATAAAAATATTTTATAATTAGGCGAGTTAAGAGACTATTATAAGAAGGCGAAGTGGNTAAAAAACTAAGGGTTTTAAAATGCGTGGATTGGCGTGTAAATAAATATAAAAATATTTTATAATTAGGCGAGTTAAGAGACTATTATAAGAAGGCGAAGTGGGATGTTTGGTATGAAGCAGAATTTCATTGTATTTTAACCTTCCTCCAATATTAATCAGTTCCAAATAATCTAAGAATAGTGAAAAATGTTGAACGTCCTTAGAGCAGGGAAAGATTAATGAAAGCAGAATAAAATCTTGATGAAAATAACGACGTTGATCCAGGAGAGTACAAGTGTTATGAGCAAGATTTGATCCAACAACTGAAAGCAGACCAATGTTTTTATAATTGGGGTATTGAGTGTTGTGAACAAATCGCAATATAAAAGCGGGTAAGCGTTGAAGTTTACTATGAAATGAAATTTTAAAAATTATATCAGAGAGCGGTATATTTGGCGGTGAATCAGGTTGAAACGTGGTAGCGGTGGGTAAGAGTAAAGGTTTTACTGCTAGCAGATTCTTTAACCAATCTGAGTTAAAATCGGAAATAGGAGGTTTCCATGACTCAGGAGGTTCATATGCCCAGGGAGGTCCATCAAACCATGAACTGAAGAATAATAATGAATTTGGACTAAGTCCTGTAGAAGCGGTGTCACTAACATCATATTCAGTGGGTTTATGAAACCATGGAGGAACTGTAGTGCGGTCTAAAATAGAGGTAATTGTATCAAAGATTCTTAGCCAAGATACAACAAAAGTCAAATTGGAAAATAAATAAGAATTATAAAAAAGCGGCGGATTGATAGGGCAAAATAAAGAAGCGGGTTTAGGGTTCCATCTAATATCAAGAACCTTAAGAGAATGATTATCAGAGTTTCTGATGATTAGAGATGACGAGGTATCAGTGCTTTTTAATAATGATAAAAACTCAGCGGAGTTATTCTTGCACTGGTTCAGAGAAAAATAACTATTATTAAGAAGAGGGCAAGAGGGCGTTTTAATTCTAATTAATTCCGATAGTGAATCAGTGCCAGTGTAAATATCATTAACAGCAGAATCGTTTAATATAGCGGTGGTGTCATTATCATCTTGATTGCGGTGGCGGGTTTTACTAAAATGATCTTCACTGAAGACATCATCAGGGTCTGAAGATATAGTAACAGAGACATTCTTATCTTCATTAAAGCGTTGGACGGATTGGTTTAATTTAATTTCTTTAGATAGTGGATTAGAATGATGTAGAGTAACTAAAGATAAATTAAAATTAAGCGAATATTGATTAGTATTGATATGACCAAATATTGTGTTTAAGATTCCTAGGTTAATTTTAGGTAGGGAAGAATCATATTTAAGAATATGCGGGAACAAATCACAGCCTATCAGCATGTCAATAGGACGTGAGCGGTAAAACTCTGGGTCGGCGAGGTTAAGACCTTTGATATCTCGAAGAATGTGGTTCGGGATATCATTAGGCGGAACGTTGTGTAAAATATTATCCACAACCAGGGCGTTAGCGGTTAACATAGGAGTTATAGAAGAAAGAGGTCTTATACGGCATTGAATAGAACCAGAAGTTTTAACTACAGGTGTGTCGGACAATCCTGAAAATTGTTTTTGATGTGGTTGAACAGCTAATCCTAAACGATTTACTAAATTTTGGGTGATAAAAGTAGCGGTAGAAGCGCAATCTACAAGAAGTCTAAACTGAATAAATCTACCTTTATTATTCTGAATAGAAGCGCAAGCAGTGCCTAAAAGAATAACAGAGGTTTGTTTAGGAGACGATATTTGGTTTATAGTAGTAAGAGCGGAGTGTGAAGAATTCGGTTCTGAAGAATTAGATGTTGCATTAGAATTAATATTAGAGGATAAGTTAGTAGGCGGGATAGCGGTAACGAAATTACATTGAGTTAAAGAGGACTTTGAGCGGGGTGATAGCGAAGCGTTGCGAGACTGAGTCGTGTGCAGTAATGAATGATGCCTCTGAAAACACACTATGCAGTTTCGAGTGGATTTACATTTAATAACTGAGTGCGTACCAAGACAGTTAAAACATAGAGAATTCATTTTCACATAATTGCGGCGGTCAGTAACACTTTTTGCGGTAAAACTGGGACAATGATACAATTGGTGCGGTTGGTTACATAGTCTGCATTGTATATTGTGATTGTTAGGCGGAGATTGACACTGAATATTGTGAGGATATTGTTGATCAGAAGATTGATCAGGCGGCGTTGTAAGTAAGACTTTCTTATTACTAGGTTTGTATGAAGACGATTGATCAGATTTAGAATTACTTGTACTAGAAGAACTGAAAGAAGAAGTTATTTCTAATAACCTACATTCTGATTTCACAAACGTAATCAAACTTTCGAAAGAAGGAAACGATATACTGCGGTTCTTAGATTCAAATTCCTTGCGTGTATGGTGATCTAATTGACGAATGGATAAACTAAATAATAAGAAGTCTGCGAGATTAGTTAAATTCATTTTTTGTAAACCAGTGATATTGTCATTAGTTTTAGAAATGAATTTCTGAAGCGAATCTAAAGTTGGTTTGGCGGGTACGGGGTCAGGTTTAATAAGTTCTTCGAAAAAATGCGATGCCAAAACTCTAGAACTTTCATAGCGTTCTTTCAAAGAATTCCAAGCTAGTTCGAAATTCGATTCTGACAAAGAATAATTTTTAACTATTTCTGCGGGGCGATCAGATAAGGTAGATATAAGGTAGTGCATTTTTTCTACTCCGGTAAGACGTGCGTTATTCAAAATCAAACTACAATACAGGTCTCTGTACCTTGGCCAGTCACGTATGTCCCCTTTAAAAGGTTTTATTTCAAGCGGTGGTAAGTTGTTATGAGGACGGAAACCGTGACAAGTATAATCTGATTTAGGGGAAGCGGGAGGATTGATAATAGATTTGGAACTTGTTGAGGATTGAATTTTATCCATGGCGGTAAGAATGTTGCCATAAAGTGAATCGTAGGCGGATAGCGGTTCATAATTGATATCATATTCATCATGCAACTCTAACTCAAGGGAATTGATTTGGTGAAGAATGGTTTCAAAAGCATTGCGATCGACGGTGCGGGCGGAATTCATGAACTTATTTTGAAGATTTTCATTATTTTCAAGACCGGCGATCATGTCATTAAGAGACTGAAGCCTTCTAAATAAACTCTCCTTCTTGGCGGTTAGCAATTTTAATTGCTTAGCAATTTTATCTCCTGACATGGCGGTGGAAAGAGATAAGAAACAAAAAAAAATATAAATTAAATTAAAATAATAAAAGAAAAAGCGGAAGGTTTTATCGATGTATGAACGATAAAGATGAAGTAAAAAATAATGTAAGTTTAAAGATACGTAATAGAAAGAATAAACCATAATATTCTCTTAATCTTTAAGTGTGTAGGACTTAAAAATTATATATAGTAATTGTAAAAGGTTAAAATAATAATAAACTTTAAAAATCATATGGAGAAATTTAACGTAATAGTTTGTAAGACTCAAAATTACAATGATTTTAAAGTATAAAAGGTATGATAAAATAAGAAGATTTTCCGTTTTGTTTAAGTTAGAAAGACTTAAATCAAAATAATTATTAATTATAAAGTATAGAAAAATGATAAAGTTTAAAATAATAAGAAGATTTATCGTATTATTTAAGTTTGTAAGACTTAAAATAATTAATGCGGGGAATAAATCTAATATATACATAATAATTAATAAAGAATAAAGATATAACGGGAATTTTAATATGTATTTGCTCAAAACATATGGTTTTGTAAATATACATAAGTTGCATGACATTTGCATAAACAATAATAATAATATGTCATTCGCGGAATAAAAAAGAAATTAAACAAAGACGACTATTTAATCTCTGTAAGATAAGAAAACACACCTAGACGAAGCGATAAGAAATAGAAACAATGAGATAATCTGACCTTAAGTACTAGAGAGATAAGAATTACTTTAATCGGAGATAAAACTACAAACATATAAACCAGCGGGACAAAGAAATCCTATCCCAACTCACTCACACCAATGTAAAAGCGGGGAATCGATTTAATTAGATAACTAATTATCCAATTTTAATGCGGTAAAAGACAAACAACNCTAATAACCTACATTCTGATTTCACAAACGTAATCAAACTTTCAAAAGAAGGAAACGATACACTGCGGTTCTTAGATTCAAATTCCTTGCGTGTATGGTGATCTAATTGACGAATGGATAAACTAAATAATAAGAAGTCTGCGAGATTGGCTAAATTCATTTTTTGTAAACCAATGATATTGTCATTAGTTTTAGAAATGAATTTCTGAAGCGAATCTGAAGTAGGTTTGGCGGGTACAGTGTCAGGTTTAATAAGTTCCTCAAAAAAGTGCGATGCCAAAACTCTGGAACTTTCAAAACTCTTTTTTGGAACTTTTCGAAACTCTGGAAAACTCTGGAATTCTTTCAAAGAATTCCAGGCTAGCTCGAAGTTAGATTCAGACAAAGAATAATTTTTAACTATTTCTGCGGGGTGATCAGATAAGGTAGAGATAAGGTAGTGCATTTTTTCTACTCCGGTGAGACGTGCGTTATTCAAAATTAAACTTAAAAACAAATCTCTGTACCTTGGCCAGTCACGTATGTCTCCTTNAAGGTTGATAAATATCGAAAGTGATAGGTCCAATAATAATATGACCAAATATTGTGTTTAAAATACCTAAGTTAATCTTAGGTAAAGATGAATCATATTTAAGAATATGCGGGAACAAATCACAGCCTATCAGCATGTCAATAGGACGTGAGCGGTTGAACTCTGGGTCGGCAAGGTTAAGACCTTTGATGTTACAAAGAATATTGTTCGGAATATCATTATGCGGTACATTGTGTAAAATATTATCTACAACTAAAGCGTTAGCGGATAAAATAGGAGTTATAGAAGAAAGAGGTCTTATACGGCATTGAACAGAACCAGAAGTTTTAACTACAGGTGTGTCGGACAATCCTGTAAATTGTTGATGAAGTGGTTGAACAGCTAATCCTAAACGATCAACCAAACTTTTGGTAATAAAAGTAGTGGTAGAAGCGCAATCTGCAAGAAGTCTAAACTGAATAAATCGACCTTTATTATTCTGAATAGAAGCGCAAGCGGTGCCTAAAAGAATAACAGAGGTTTGTTTAGGAGAAGATATTTTGTTTACAGTAGTAAGAGCGGAGTGAGAAGAATGCGGTTCTGAAGAATTAGAAGTTGTATTAGAATGAATATTAGACGATAAGTTAATAGGCGGTGTAGTGGTATCAGATGCACATTGAGTTAAAAAGGACTTTGAGCGGGGTGATAGCGAAGCGGTGCGAGACTGAGTAGTGTGCAGTAATGAATGATGCCTCTGAGAACACACAATGCAGTTTCGAGTAGATTTACATTTATTAACAGAGTGCGAACCAAGACAGTTGAAACATAGGGAATTAGTTTTTACATAATTGCGGCGGTCAATAACATGTTGTGCGGTAAAACTTGGACAATGATACAATTGGTGCGGTTGGCTACATAGACGACATTGTATATTATTGTTAGGCGGAGAGTGACACTGACTATTTTGAGGATATATTTGATAAGAATATTTATCAGGCGGGGTGGTTAGTAAAACTTTCTTATTACTAGGTTTGTATGAAGACAATTGATCAGATTTAGAATTAGTGGTGCAAGAAGAACTGAAGGAAGAAGTTATTTCTAATAACCTACATTCTGATTTCACAAACGTAATCAAACTTTCGAAAGAAGGAAACGATATACTGCGGTTCTTAGATTCAAATTCCTTGCGTGTATGGTGATCTAATTGACGAATGGATAAACTAAATAATAAGAAGTCTGCGAGATTAGTTAAATTCATTTTTTGTAAACCAGTGATATTGTCATTAGTTTTAGAAATGAATTTCTGAAGCGAATCTAAAGT
>KZ653951.1:5279-23196 GCA_001010745.2 Gerris buenoi | reverse complement strand
AATGATTTATCGATATGTTCTAGTTGTTAGATTAAAATGATACTTGGTTCAATTTTTTATATTAGCCTTGGCTACGAGAGTCTATAACAGAGTTCCTTCTATTTTAAACGAAGGTATTGTTAGAAGTCAGAATATAGCTGTCCCTAACTTTGCTGTGAAAAACTACGTACCGAATAAACTGCATATGGTAGGGAGGGAACAAGGGGGTTGGAACTTATGGATGACGTTTTTAGACCCATTGATGTGTACAGTTGTACCTTAAGTTGGCATGTTGCTGTCCTTTCATCAGGAGCGACGCTAGATCATGTCAACTAAAAAAAAAAATGGCGCGTATTTTAATTCAATGTCACATACGTTACCACCTTATCACTATGAAATGTTATTAATATTAAAATTTAATTGTTGTTAAGTAATAGGTTTTTGGATTCTTATCTTAACGAGTCTAATTAATTTAGCTAATAATGTTTTTTCATAGATATAAATTTAAAATAGATTTTGATTGTCACAACTTAGTATGTGACTAATTTATAATTTTATTTTCAAATGAGTTTCTTGTCACAAACTATCAATATTTCATTAAGAAAAGCGTTTGGAAGAAAAATTGGGAATTAATTGTGATACAAATAATTGTTACTCGTGTTATACCATCTTTTTTTAACATAATATTTTTTTATTGTCATTTCTATTATTTCGCGTAAAATCGTTTCTTTTTGCAATGATTAAAGTGCAACGATTTTTCTTAAAATATATTTAAGACTTATATAAATATGTAATACTTAAAAAAATAAGATTTTTTTCGTTGGTGTATTTTACATTTTTATTTTCCCAATGCAACTTATTTTCCTATTTCACGTACGTTACTAACATGTATGAATTTCTTTTTCTCCTGAAAACTACTTTTGTTAATAATTCATGCAAGGAAGTATATTATTTTGTTTAAAATACGTTTTTTATAACAATTACAGCTCATTACTTTAAAATTATCAGCTTTGAAACTAAAAATATTGGAACTTTTCTAATATTGTAGGTAAGGTAATTGCAGGTTCGTATGTGACACATGTTGGTAATTTTTTTACATTTTACGAATAAAGTTAAATAAATAAACGTCTCTTACACGTTAAGCGATTAAATCACTCATTTAGAACGATTATTACTGCAGGAAAACTGAGGTAAGTATTAAATAGTGCAGTTTTCAATGGTAACGTTTGTGACACAAAAATTATGACTTTAAATACAAAAAAAAAAAAAAAAAAACAGTTAAAAAGTCAGGATGCATAGAACTCGCGTATAATTGCCTGAAAACATATACGTAATTAGGATAGTAAAGGGACCAGGATGTATCAAAAGTGTCGAAATTTTCTTCACTTGTCCAATTTATTTGAAAACGACCCCAAAATAATATAATGCAAACAGTCACATACATATTTAATTCTGATTGCATATACAAATGGTTCATATGTTAAAGAGGCTAGCAAACATAAACATTTTAGTTGGTGGCCAACAGATCAAGGTAAAAATATGGATCAATCCACTAATAGATCTAAAAATTAATTAAGGTTTATTTATCGTAATAAATTAATTTTTACTCAAAAACTATGGTCGATTAAGAAAATTAGTATAAGGATGATAATGATAGTTATCATCATTACGTAAGATGATTTGAGTTTCTGAAGTGTGTTGAGTGTATGAAGTGTTTTGTTGAGTGCGAAGGAACTGTATAACATCATAGCATTGACTAGTATATGCCAAATCTAATGCAGTCTTTCCAAACCTGTCTCTATTATTGACTTTAGCTTTAAACATAACAAGTACCTTAGCTACTTCAAGTTTACCACATATTGCTGCTAAATGCAATGCAGTCCTACCTTCATAATTGCTTAAATCAATCAAAGGAGTCCCCACGAGTAGAGCCTTAACAACTTCTAGATGGCCATTCTGAGCAGCAAGGTGTAGTGCAATATTTCCATAGATATCAGCACTATTAATATAACTATCAGCCCTATTAATATAACTATCAGCCCTATTAATATAACTATCAGCACTATTAATATAACTATCAGCACTATTAATATAACTATCAGCCTTATTAATATAACTATTAGCACTATTAATATAACTATCAGCCTCTATTAGTTCCCTTACTATTTCAAGGTTACCTTCTTGTGCTGCTAAATGTAAAGCAGTCCTACCTTCCTTATCCTTTGCATTAACCACAGGCTTCAAAATGAGTAGAGCCTTAACAACTTCTAGATTGCCATTCTGAGCAGCTCGATGTAGTGCAGTATTTCCATTGTTATCAGAAATATTAACATTACCACCAGCCTTTACTAGTTCCCTAACTACTTCTAGTTTACCTTCCAATGCTGCTAAATATAAAGCAGTCCTACCTTCCTTATCCTTTGCATTACCACAGGCTTCAAAATGAGTAAAATAATCAAGTTCAAGAGCCGTAAGAACATCTAGTTGACCTTCCTGACCAGCAATGTGTAATGCAGTAAAGCCATTGTTATCACCACAGGCTTCAAAATGAGTAAAATAATCAAGTTCAACAGNTTTTTAACTTTTCTCGCCAAACAGCTTATTTTTTGAAGTGAAATGTTCCTATCAAAAATATTTCTCCCATAATGCTGTACAAAAAAGGTCCTATGCATGTTTAAAGTGAGACAAACCGTTTTCGAGATATTGTACCTAGACAAAAATAAAAATGCAAAGCCACATTTTTGCGAACTAAAAACTTACATTTAGGGTGGCTCGAAAAATTATTCTTTGGAAATCTAAAAACATGTAGTGATAAAAACTTACTACTAGGCTAGAAACAAAACAGAGACTTTACTGTTTCTTACTACTCCCTTAAGAGTGTTTTCACAAAGTCTCAATACTTTATAAATGATTTTCGCTATTATTCCTTTTTTCCTGGACTAAATAGAGTTCACAGTCGACACCATTATAGCAGCTTCTGTGGGCCCGAAAATGTAGATCTTGAATTAGATTCATATAAATAGTCAAAAGACAACCATGTTAAAGATTAAAATATAGAACGAGTCGAGTCGTNCAAGAGCCGTAAGAACATCTAGTTGACCTTCCTGACCAGCAATGTGTAATGCAGTAAAGCCATTGTTATCACCACAGGCTTCAAAATGAGTAAAATAATCAAGTTCAAGAGCCGTAAGAACATCTAGTTGACCTTCCTGACCAGCAATGTGTAATGCAGTAAAGCCATTGTTATCACCACAGGCTTCAAAATGAGTAAAATAATCAAGTTCAAGAGCCGTAAGAACATCTAGTTGACCTTCCTGACCAGCAATGTGTAATGCAGTAAAGCCATTGTTATCACCACAGGCTTCAAAATGAGTAAAATAATCAAGTTCAAGAGCCGTAAGAACATCTAGTTGACCTTCCTGACCAGCAATGTGTAATGCAGTAAAGCCATTGTTATCACCACAGGCTTCAAAATGAGTAAAATAATCAAGTTCAAGAGCCGTAAGAACATCTAGTTGACCTTCCTGACCAGCAATGTGTAATGCAGTAAAGCCATTGTTATCACCACAGGCTTCAAAATGAGTAAAATAATCAAGTTCAAGAGCCGTAAGAACATCTAGTTGACCTTCCTGACCAGCAATGTGTAATGCAGTAAAGCCATTGTTATCACCACAGGCTTCAAAATGAGTAAAATAATCAAGTTCAAGAGCCGTAAGAACATCTAGTTGACCTTCCTGACCAGCAATGTGTAATGCAGTAAAGCCATTGTTATCACCACAGGCTTCAAAATGAGTAAAATAATCAAGTTCAAGAGCCGTAAGAACATCTAGTTGACCTTCCTGACCAGCAATGTGTAATGCAGTAAAGCCATTGTTATCACCACAGGCTTCAAAATGAGTAAAATAATCAAGTTCAAGAGCCGTAAGAACATCTAGTTGACCTTCCTGACCAGCAATGTGTAATGCAGTAAAGCCATTTTTATCACTACTATTCACATTATCACAAGGCTCTACTAGTTCCTTAACAACTTCAATTTTATCTTTATCTGCTGCTAAACATAATGCAGTTTTACCTTTATTGTTCCTTACATCAACCTGAGCATTTAGAATGAGTAGAGTCTGAACCACTTCTAGTAGACCACCCTGAGCAACAAGGTGTAGCGCAGTATTTCCATAATTATCAATACTATTTACATTACCACCAGACTTAACTAGTTCTTTAACTACTTCTAGTTTACCTTCCAATGCTGCTAAATGTAATGCAGTCCTACCATAATTATTTCTTGTGTCAACCTGAGCATTCAGAATGAGTAGAGTCTGAACAACTTCTAGTAGACCTCCCATAGCAGCAAGATGTAGCGCAGTATTTCCATCATTATCAATACTGTCTACATTACAACCAAACTTAACCAGCTCCTTAACTACTTTAAGTTTGTCTTTACACAATAAATAAAAGTCATTGTTTTTTAAATCAACATGAGCATCAGATGTCGGCAAAGTATGGGCAGCTTCTAGATTTCTTTCCTCAACAGCAAGGTGAGATGCAGAATTTTCATCATTATCAGCACAATTAACATTGGTGCAAGACTTCACAAGTCCAGGTTCAGCAATATATGATGCTAAATGTAAAGCAGTCATACCATCCTTATTTTTTACATCAACCTGAGCATTAGCTCTCAGTAAAGTCTGGACAATCCCTGGATGACCTTTATGAGCAGCTAAGTGTAATGCTGTATTCCCATCATTGTCGGCAACATTCACACCACTACTAGAGTCTATAAGTATCCGTACTAATTCAAGTTTACCATTAAATGATGCAATATGTAAAGCAGTCCAACCAACCTTATTTTTCATGTCAATCTGAGCATTAGAGCCTAATAGAATCTGTACAACATGTAGATGACCTTCCTGAGTAGCGAGGTGTAACGAAGTATTTCCATTACTATCAATGCTATGTATATCACTACCAGACTCTATAAGTATTCTCAATACTTCAAGTTTACCATTAAACGATGCTTCATGTAAAACAGTCCTACCATGTTTACTCTTTATATTAACCTGACAACTATCATACCTTAAAAGAGTCTGGACAACCTCTAGATTACCTCTCTCACTAGCAAGGTGTAACGGAGTAAGACCATTACTATCAGCACCAAGCACATGACTATCAGACTCTAACAGTAATTTGACTACTTCAAGTGAACCTTTATATGATGCTAAATGTAAAGCAGTCATACCATCCTTATTCTTTACATCAACATGAGCAGCATTTGATCCTAGTAAGATCTGGACAGTCTCTAGGTGGCCTTCTTGAACAGCATTGTGTAACGCAGTAGATCCACTATTATCAGGACTATTTACACATCTGCCTAACTCATTTAGTATTCCTACAATTTCAGAACTGCCTTTCAATGATGCTAAATGTAAAGCAGTCTCGCCGTTCTTATTTTTTAAATCTACCTGGGCACTAGATCGAAGAAGAGCCTGAACAGTGTCTAGATGACCTCCCTGCGCAGCAAGGTGTAACGCAGAATTTCCATTATCATCAGGTCTATTCATGTTAACACCGTGTTCTATAAGTATTCTCACAACTTCAAGTTTACCTTCACCTGATGCTAAATGTAATGCCGTACGCCCATCCTTATTCTTCACATCAACTTCAGCTTGATGCTGAAGGAGGTCCTTCACAATGTGAGAAAATCCTCTTTCTGAAGCCAAGAGTAGGGGAGTAGTTTGTAGGGCAGAATACTTTAAATTGACCTCAGCACCACGTGCTAACAGCCAGTTAACATGTCGTACTTGGTTCGTTTCAATGGCAGATATAAGGGGAGTTTTACCCAAAGAGTCTTTACAGTTGATATCTGCTCCTAGTTTCAGAAGTTTCTCGCTCATTTCTTTATGTCCGGTAGAGCTAACTGAATGAAGCAAAGTGTTGTTCAAGGAGGTTGTGAAGTCTGCAGAGTCCGTACATTGCAGCAGCTTTACTGCAATGTTGTCGTAGTTGGCAATCACTGCCATGTTCAAAGCAGTATACCCGTCGACATTCTTACAGGTGACGTCGGCACCTGCTTCCAACAGACTACACACGGCTTTGTAATTGCCGTTCAGCGCAGCGCAGTGGAGTGGAGTAAGTCTTCTGTGGGAGAACACATGGATATTTGCAGCTTTGTCAATCAGCGTCACAGCAACTGAAGACCCTGCTTTTCTGGCCGCATAGTGAAGTGGTGTGAAACCAATATCATCTTGTAGGTCTATATCGGCTCCACGCTCTAACAGCAAATTAACAATCCTGGGAAATCCTCCGGCAGCAGCATAATGGAGGGAAGATTTCCCGCTAAAGCAAATCCTATTGACTTCTATTCCTGCTCTAAGCAGTGCTTGGCAGATTTCCAAGTCCCCTCGGGCTGCAGCAATGTGTAATGGACTTTTTCCCTTGCTGTCAGTGTGTTGAACGTCAGCTCCTTGTTCTATAAGGTATGTTAAAACGTTCTTATCAGCCCATCTTACAGCATTGATCAATGCATTTGTTTTCCGGGAAAAGGCATCTGCTCTCATAAGAGCAGAGACTATATCAGCGTATTGGAATTCTAGTGCTAGATCCAACGCTGTTTTCCTATCGTTATCCATGAGGTTAACCCTGACACCGGAATCTAATAAAAGAGAGGTGACTTCTAGATTACCAGAGAGTACAGCTGCGTGAAGGGGCGTCCGATTGTTACAGTCCCTGGCATCCAAAAACTGGACTAGCTGGATTAGTTCCTGAATTATATAGAAGTGGCCTAAAGATATGGCAACATGGAGTGCAGTCTCTCCCTGACTGTTGATGACCTCTTCATAAGGACAATGTGTAGATCTGTTGCTAGCCCGTCTCAGCATGGTGTTGTTAGATCTTTATAAGAACCTGCAATCAAAAGAAATGCCATGTAAATGGGAGGGAAGTAAAAGACTAAATTTTGAGAGACATCTCTAAAAGCACAAAATATTAGGGTTTTTTTTTTAAAAAAAACTTCGTGGGATAATTTGGGGGGAGGTCACAAGTCATTGATGAACTCTTAGGATAAAAGCTCGTAGTGAAGGTGGCAGCACATACCTTTTTGCTTTCACAGATTCTCATCATTTAGTTTATACCAACTACCACAGCAGCACAGTACTGTTCTGTCCTCTAATCTTTTTTAAATGTTATTTTAATATTATCTAAGACAGCAGCGATAGTGATGAGATTTGCTCAGCAAATAAGCAGTGGATGATTGCTGCAACAACTCATCGGAAGTATAGCACTCATCCAAATAATCAAAAACCTCAGAAATTAGATGAATATCATCACCTTTTTCAAGTTACGTGAAAACCCGAAAATGTGATAAAACATGGAAAGTTTCACGAATACTTAAGAATGTTCACAGGAACATTTACATTATGTTCTAAATTAAATCCGTCCAAAGTTGGATTTATGTCATTATAGCAACTATCACTATTATCCAGTGTTAGCAGAGGAAAGATTGGTTGTAAAAATAAGAATGTCACAAATATTGTTGTTTTTTAAATTTATTTTTATCCAATATACCTAATAATAATACTGTTATAGCCATAATTAATGGAAAAATACGCTTTAAAATAAAAAAAATACTTTTGGGGGTTTATTTTTAAAGTCTGAACAAATGGTACACATTTTTATCACGCAGGTAACTGAAAAACGTATTATTATGATTACTGAACACTGACCAACTAATTACTGAGGGTAAGGGCCGAAGAAAAGAAGGTGAAGGTAAAAGATTAAGAGCTCAAGTAAAGTTGATATCAATACAATAATGAAGAACCAGAACGCCACTCCACAGACAGAAGAGAGTGTGTTATGCGGTGCTCTGCTCATTTTCTGAAGAAAAACAAGCCTGCTCCATAAAGAACAGGTAGAGGTACAAATGGAAGTACAAAATTCGAAGGTACGGTACAATTCACTTTAGCCTGATTCTTCCTTCTCTTAACACTTTAGACACTGTTGTCTATCAGAAGACTTTGCCACATCAATATTAAAAATAAATAACTTGAAATTAATGTACACATTAATTAAATAGTGGTAATATAAAGTAACAGGGGTAGGTCGCGTTGGAGCGATAAGACACCAAAGGCTCAAGTTATAGATAATTAGGGGTGGGTTGCTGCAGGTAATAGATAAAGAACACACTGAATCCCTAGAACACTACAGTATAATTCAAGAAAGAAGATGTGCGTTGACAGCGCGGGAAATCAGATGACACTCAGATTGGCCAACCTATGTGAGGGTAAAAATAAAGCCACTTGGTCGGTTGGAGGGCCGCGCCCCTCCACTAGAGATTTTTACTTTTGCCTAGTTGGCTCAACCTATTGCCCGCCAAAATCTCGAGCTCTCATTGGCTCTCCCCCCAATTTGTCAAACTTTCCCGCGCTGTCAAGGCACGTCTTCTTTCCTGATTTGTACCGTACCTATGTGTCAAAGTGACGTATTGAATTGAAAAAAATGGCTGCCAGTCGCCCCCACTACGTCTAATGGTTCCCAACGTCCCTGTATGCCTTGCCTACCCTTATTAGAATTTTATATAATTATAATTTTTGGTTGAACTGAGATACATTGTGCGGACGAGAATCGCTTGGCAGCAAGAGATTATATCCCTTTGTCAAACAGTACATTTAGGAGAGTTGATATCCCTTTGTCAAAATAATACATTCCAGTAAGGCCTGCACACTTTTCTAACCTCTCAGCACCGTATTCCTCAGTTTTACCGAAAATTGTGAATCTCTTCTTATTAATATAGAAATATGTACCTACTTTTTTTTAAAGAAATGTTCATGAAACACTTATTTATTTTATTATAAACCAAACTAATAATGAATTGTTAAGTAACTTACTATGTATGGCTTGTTATTCACTTTTACAGAATAATTACATCCTAAATGACTCAGGAAAAACTTTGGATCTAGTTTTTTCGTCTACTCCTATAGATTCATTGCTTGCATCTTGCTTCCCCTTATACCAGTTGACAAATACCATCCTCAGCTAGAGGGTTTAATTTCTATTAAGTTTGGACAACGTAAACAGTCTTATAGGCGCATGTCTTCTTATAACTTTAGGTTTGCAGATTTGCACCAGTTGAGAGATTTTTTTTCTAAAGTTGACTGGGTTTCAATTATTGTCAGGTTCAATTAATTCCTCAGTTAAGATATTTTATTCTACCCTTAATACTGCCTTCAACATGTTAGTTCCTCATCGCAGAACTATAGGCCAATGCAGGTTTCCAAATTGGTATGCATATAACAATAGGAGAGTGATCATGAAAAAAAAAATAGGTACCATGCTAAGATTAAGAAAAACAGGGGCTTGCCCAACACTTTAGGTGTTAATTACAGGAATCTCAGATCTCAAAGCAAAGAGTTGATTGATAGGGATTATAAAAATTACTTATCCGGAGTTCAGGCTTCCCTGATAAATGGTACTAAAGCTTTTTGGAATTTTGTTAATGAGAGACGGGTTGCTGGATCTACTTGCCTTTCGCTTCTGATTGATGATGACCAAATTGATAATCCTGAGCAGATAGCTCAGGAGTTTGCCAGGTACTTTCACTCTGTTTATACGCCTCAACGAGTAGATACCATTTCCAATTTATTTGACTATATTCTTTGTGATGAACATCATGTTGACAGTAATCTGAACCTTTCGGACATCTTCATAACAGAGGACATGATTCTTTCAAAGTTGTTGAAACTCGATATCTCTAAGGGACATGGTCCCGATGAAATTCCACCCTTTATTATAAAAGAATGTGCTCGTGTTTTGGTGAAACCTCTTTACCTTCTCTTCCGCAAGTCTCCGGATGAAGGTTTAGTTCCGGTGGAATGGAAACTTTCTTTTGTGATCCCAATATTTAAATCTGGGAAAAAGACAGACCCCAAGAATTACAGGCCTGTCAGTANAACACGGCCAGCAATGTTCTTGACCTAAGTGTAAATTCACTGGAATGCAATGTGACAAACGGAGATTTATCTCCAAGCTATATCTGTGATATTAGATTTAAAGACAATTGTATATATTATAATAGTGATGTTAATAATAGTGAATATAGTAATATTAACTTATCCACAACTAAGAGAAGGACTATCTGTGATATTAATACTAGCCCTAAGCATTATGACATAGTTACCAACAGTAATGTTACCAGATTTATTCAAGATAATAATAAGATTAATAGTCTTAATTTTTTTTATCAAAATGTTAGGGGTTTAAGAAGCAAGACAACTAAATTTTTTAATAATATTCTAGTATCGAATTATGATTTAGTTTTTATTACGGAAAGTTGGCTGTGTGATGGCATTTTAGATTGTGAATTATTTGTTAAAAAATATTCGGTGTATCGGTGTGACAGAGATTGATCATGAGAGGAGAGTGATCATGAAAAAAAAATAGGTACCATGCTAAGATTAAGAAAAAAAGGGGCTTGCCCAACACTTTAGGTGTTAATTACAGGAATCTCAGATCTCAAAGCAAAGAGTTGATTGATAGGGATTATAAAAATTACTTATCCGGAGTTCAGGCTTCCCTGATAAATGGTACTAAAGCTTTTTGGAATTTTGTTAATGAGAGACGGGTTCCTTGATCTACTTGCCTTTCGCTTCTGATTGATGATGACCAAATTGATAATCCCGAGCAGATAGCTCAGGAGTTTGCTAGGTACTTTCACTCTGTTTATACGCCTCAAGGAGTAGATACCACTTCCAATTTATCTGACTATATTCTTTGTGATGTTGACAGTAATCTGAACCTTTCGGACATCTTCATAACAGAGGACATGATTCTTTCAAAGTTGTTGAAACTTGATATCTCTAAGGGAACCTCTTTACCTTCTCTTCTGCAAGTCTCTAGATGAAGGTTTAGTTCCGGTGGAATGGAAACTTTCTTTTGTTATCCCAATATTTAAATCTGGGAAAAAGACAGACCCCAAGAATTACAGGCCTGTCAGTATACAGTCGTGCATACGTAAGCTTTTTGAATCCATTGTAACAGACTTATTATTAGACTTATCAAAAAAATTAAACCTTATATAACATTTTATCAGCATGGTTTCATGAAAGGGAGATCTACAGCGACAAACTTAGTTGTTTATGAGGAATTTATTTTAAGTGGTCTCGAAGGAGGTTTCTGTGTTCACTCCATAAACACAGATTGTTCAAAAGCATTTGATGAGCTATGCCATGATATTTTATTTGATAAACTATTGGCATTAGGTATTCATGGTAAACTCCTAAACTGGATAAAGTCCTTCCTCTCTGGTAGAAAACAAGCAGTAAACATAAAAAATNATACCTGTAATTTATTTGTAGTTGATTTATATGCTGTATGTTTAGTAATTTCTGTGTTCTTCTGTTTTTTGCTTTTCTTTTTTTGACTATGTTATTTATGGGAGATCTTCCCGTTAACATTATAATAAATAAATAAATAATACATAAGAAATCATTAAACTTTTTTATTCATATAAAAAATAAATAAAAAAATTAATTAATGTCAAAAATGTCGCCAGTTTATTTATTAAAAAATATGTTTAATGTTTTAATTAATTTATCCCTCAATAGCAATGCAGAAGAGTATAAAAATATTTTTAAAAAACTGATGACGGTGTAAAAGCCGCCACACGAGTGTTCTTGTATGTACAAAAGGCGCAAGCGCTCGAAGGTTAAAAATTTTATAAAAGTTTTATAAAACTAAATTTATTTTGTATGTAAATTTTAGCTAAAAGCTAATCATATGATGATATATTGTATTATAGGGCACTTAATTGTACTGTGGTAACCCAGAGTTATACCACATATATAATATTTAATATAATAATAGTTATATACAAAATTTTAGTAAACATTATAAAAAAAAATGTAAATGAACCCCTTAAAATTTCAAAGTCTTCGTTTAGACTTGTTTCTTTTTTGCTTTTGTCGTGTAACATTGGAATTAGGGCGTAACTTTTGGTGTGACGTCAGAACGTGGGTGTGTCCTGTTTTTTAGTTCCTCTTTTAGCCGTTATTTTAAGAACCCCGTGGTCCTCATGTTAAATTTTCACTTGACCGGCATCTTCAGACAGGGGACAGGGAAGCAGCTAATGGGAGAGTCCGTCGACGAGATGTAAAATAATTTAACCTGTCATATATGTAGAATAATTTTTTTTCTTTAAAACTCATATGTCGTTGAGTTATGACTCATCATGGAAGAGGTTAAGACTCGTGAGTCTAAGATGAGTTAAGTCGATGAGTTAAGTCTAATGAGTTGACTCGTGGGAGTCACAATAATAATCCTTTTAATGTAAAACTACTCAAAATTTTTCTTCTGTAGAGCAACTACCTGCCGATGCAAATTGTAAGTCCTAAACTTAATATTTTATTAGTTTTCTCATTTGATCAGTTTATTCTTTACAAGTCTAGTATTGAGACTTAGGTTGATTTTAAAGTAACTTATTTTTGGTATTTTTGGATTTATTCCAGGGCCGCTACTTTACGCCTAGACCTTTACTGCTTTACTTAACATTTCCGTTAGCTTCACTTTGCCTGCTTTTCTTTAAGACGCTCAGTTAGGCGTTAGCGTAATACTAAGAATTTTTAAACTTTAAATCTTATCCTGCTATAGCTTCATAGTAATATTTAAATGCTATTCTCATCTTTAGCTGCAATAAATTCATCTTTCGCCCAACAAATTTAAAGAAAATTTATCAACTTTTTGGACATGGATTGATTTCCCTCCAAATTCGAGCAAGCGACACCATGTACCACATTTTAGCCTTATAACAGATATTCACCTGTTATTTTTTGGAGCTTCACTCCTATAATTTTTATATAAAGTATTTTATCATTTAAATTTGAATAAGGGTTCATATAAATAAATAAGTAACAAAATAAGAATGCATAATTAAAAAGAATATATTAAAGAAACATAAGTATTTATTTAAGAAAAAGTACAATTAATAAAAATAAAAAACTAAGCTCTACCAAAATTTACAAACCAGAATTTGAAGATATTGTGTTTTAAAGAGATAGTATATGAAAAAGGAATTATTTTAAAATATAAAAATTTGTTTTATTGAAATTTGATTTTTTTTTTTTATTATTTTAATTTTATTTTGCTACCCGATACCTCAATTTATTCTTAAGTATACAGGACACCAAACTACATTTAGATATCCTAATGTAAAATAAGATTGGTTAGAGGCAGGAGGTGCTGAGTAGGATACTAGGTTACTTGTCCGAGAACAATGTAAGATTCTCAAAGCGCACAGTTCCAGATAAGTAACTTGATGATCCATGCTAATCATCAAGGCGCAGAGTTCCGGAGAAGTAACTTGAGGAACCATGCTAATCATCAAGGCGCAGAGTTCCGGAGAAGTAACTTAAGGAACCATGCTAATCATCAAGGCGCAGAGTTCCGGAGAAGTAACTTGAGGATCCATGCTAATCATCAAGGCGCACAGTTCCGGATAAGTAACTTAAGGAACCTTGCTAATCATCAAGGCGCAGAGTTCCGGAGAAGTAACTTGAGGATCCATGCTAATCATCAAGGCGCACAGTTCCGGATAAGTAACTTGAGGAACCTTGCTAATCATCAAGGCGCACAGTTCCGGAGAAGTAACTTGAGGAACCTTGCTAATCATCAAGGCGCAGATTTCCGGAGAAGTAACTTGAGGAACCATGCTAATCATCAAGGCGCAGAGTTCCGGAGAAGTAACTTG
This sequence comes from Gerris buenoi, assembly GCA_001010745.2. Lineage (NCBI taxonomy): Eukaryota > Metazoa > Arthropoda > Insecta > Hemiptera > Gerridae > Gerris > Gerris buenoi. The sequence continues at coordinate 9,485 of KZ653951.1, read as the reverse complement.
AGGAACCTTGCTAATTATCAAGGCGCAGAGTTCCGGAGAAGTAACTTGAGGAACCTTGCTAATCATCAAGGCGCAGAGTTCCGGAGAAGTAAATTGAGGATCCATTCTAATCATCAAGGCGCAGAGTTCTGGAGAAGTAACTTGAGGATCCATGCTAATCATCAAGGCGCAGAGTTCCGGAGAAGTAACTTAAGGAACCATGCTAATGATCAAGGCGCAGAATTCTGGAGAAGTAACTTGAGGAACCATGCTAATCATCAAGGCGCCGAGTTCCAGATGAGTAACTTGAGCAACCATGCTAATGATCAAGGCGCAGAGTTCCGCAGAAGTAACTTCAGGAACCATGCTAATCATCAAGGCGCAGAGTTCCAGATGAGTAACTTGAGCAACCATGCTAATCATCAAGGCGCAGAGTTCCGGAGAAGTAACTTAAGGAACCATGCTAATGATCAAGGCGCAGAGTTCTGGAGAAGTAACTTGAGGATCCATGCTAATCATCAAGGCGCAGAGTTCCGGAGAAGTAACTTGAGGAACCATGCTAATCATCAAGGCGCAGAGTTCTGGAGGAGTAACTTGAGGATCCATGCTAATCATCAAGGCGTAGAGTTCAGGAGAAGTAACTTGAGGAACCATTGAAGGTTGTCGGTTGCCAACTCTGCCTCCACTATCCCATATAATATGTCTGCATCTTCCTTAGTTATAGTGCCCTACCATTCTGTGAATTTGTCCGTTGTTAAGCCACTTGGCATTTCAAAAAAAATGCTTTTAGTAATGTGTTGACGTGTTGAAAATTTCCGTTTTTAGAAGGGGCTTTTATTGTTTATGGTTGCATGATGTCAAAAATTATTATGATTTGTTGTTGGGCTGAACGGCGTCACTATTGCTCATTTAGCATTAACCATAGGGCACGTGTACTAGCTGTACGGACGTGAGCAATATTAACCTCCTGTTTTTTGTAATATGTTTTGTTATATTATGTATGAATTAATAAATTACTTACTTACTTAGATATCATTTTAATTCTATTGTTGACGAGTTACACAAATATAGTCCAATTGTAAATTCAAAGTTTTTTTTTTTTGTTTTTTTTTTAAATCTCCTAAAGATCTAAAATCTAAAGAGATTGAAAATAAAAGAAAAGCATGAGGGATCAACTGAAGAAAATAAACAATTACAAACTACTGTGTAGTCCGTAGTAGTCTAACTACTTCAAGTTTACCAAAGTACGATGCTTCATATTCAGCCGTGTTACCAGCATCATTCTTCATATCAACCTGAGCATTAGAGCTAAGGAGAGTCTTGACAACGTCTAGATGACCTTTCTCTGCAGCAAGGTGTAACGGAGTCTCTTCAGTATTATTAATACCATTCACACAACTACCGGACTCTATTAGTTCTCTAACTACTTCAAGTTTACCTCTACGTGATGCTTCGTGTAAAGCAGTCCAGCCATACTTATCCTTAATATCAACCTGAGCATTAAAGCTAAGGAGAGTCTTGACAACGTCTAGATGACCTTCCTGTGCAGCAAGGTGTAACGCAGTACATCCAGTATCAGTAGTGCCATTCACGCTGCTACCGGACTCCATTAGTTCTCTAACTACTTCATGATTACCACCACATGATGTTCCATGTAATGCAGTCCTGCCACTCTTATTTTTTAAATCAACCTGAGCATTAGAGCTAAGGAGAGTCTTGACAACGTCTAGATGACCTCCACGTGCAGCAAGAATTAACGGAGTGGATCCAGTAATAGTAGTACTATCCACGCTGCTACCAGACTCTATTAGTTCTCTAACTACTTCAATATTACCACTACTTGATGCTTCATGTAAAGCAGTCCAGTTGTTCTTATTTTCCAAATTATCGTTGGTGAGTTCTTCAGTTGGACACAAAGCTGAGCTATCGCTAGTTTGACTCTGCATGGTGTGTTGTTCAAACTTCTTCTAGAACCTGTAACCATAGAAATGTCTTATTAGAGTAACTTCACAACATCATCTTATAAACTTGCTAAAAGAAATAAGTGCACCTCCAGACCACTAGGTCCGTCATGTGGTGCTCACTATATGACACACTCTCATGATTCCCTCTGTCTAAAAGTATGGGAAACAGTTGTCAGTAATCTCTGATAACAAGTTTATTGTTATCAGTGAATTGAGTTTCCCGTGTGTGGATGGGGTAGAACTCCCCTCACGTATTCCCTGCGTGTTGTAAGAGGCAACTAAAAGGGACCGAGCTATGCAATGGACATAACAAAAGGAAAAATTACCCCAGGTATCAGATACTCTGGAAAAATCCACTCTCCTTTATGGGGGCAGATTCTGTAGATTCTGGGGAGGGCCAACCCTTGAATAAAAAATCTTTTGGAAAAAGCAAAAAGTTATCAAGATCACCAATAAAAGATGTGACTCATACAGGTGGAAGTGAGTTTTATAACATGGCAAAAGTACAACCAGAGAAAGATGACATGCAAAATCGGTTAGAAGAAATGGAAAAAACTATCATCCAAATGCACGAGCAGATAAGAAATTTATTAGAGGAAAACGAACAACTAAAAATTATGATTCAGGAAAAACTCCCAGAACACGAAACCAGCAACAAAATTGCACCTGGATATTTTACAGATGAGGAAGAATTGAAAAAAGAAACTGACTGGATAGTCAAAGTCAAGCAGAACAAGAAAAACAGCAAAAAGCGAAAAGCCGAATCTTCACCTGTTGAGTTACTCCCCACCATCATCTAATAAACTTGATAAGAGAAATAGTGCACCTCCAGACCACCAGGTCTGTTATGTGGTGCTCACTATATGACACACTCCCTTGATTCTCTTAGTGTAAAAGTATGGGAAACCGTTTTCAGTAATCTCTGATAACAAGTTTATTGATATCAGTGAAGTGAGTATCCGTCCCTCCGAACTAAGTTATGACGGCCTATTTCCTTCACGCAAAAATCGACGTGCAAACTGTGACGCTCTTAAATATCGTTCCAAGAATATAATAGGAGGTGAATTGGTTTTCACAGGGCTGCAAACTAGTCAGTAATAATCTGTATTTTGAGGAAAGTCTGTATTAGGTCAGTATTTCATGAAATTGGTCTGTAAAGTCAGTATTTTACACATTGCGGAAGCCGTGGGAAACTGAGGGCCAGTATTGGTGCTGCCTGGGAATGGATATGGTACATTGCTAGTGTACAATTTTCATAGCGTTCATGAGCAGCTACTACCTAACAGCATCACTCTTCTTATTTGTTTTTATTGCAGTGGCATTAATTATTGATTTTTAAGTTTTTTTCTTTACGTCATGTGAAGTGTACAAAGGGTTTTATGAAAAATGGGAAAGTGTACTTTACAACCTTGATATCAAGTGGAACGGATGTTATTTTACACTTTCCTACGACGAAACTACCAATGCAGCATCCTATAAATACAGAAACAGTTTAAAAAAAACTGTTAGGTTTTGGTCAGAATCAACTGAAAGGATTGTAACACGACGTCTACAAACATTTTTTTATTGGCTTGCTAACACAACATTTTGTGCTACTGCTCAAGATTTATTTGCCAAGTTATGTGAGGCATTAAGTAAGTCTAAATTGCCACGAGCTAATATTCTTATGCTTAATAATGATGTACCAAATGCAAACGAAGCTTTGCATGGTTATGAAATAATTTTTTTTACATCAAAAGTTGGTGCATTTAATAAGCTTTCTAATGATACAATGGTTGCATCGTTTACTTAACGTTTGGCTGCGAGAAGATCAAAAATATATCAAATATCTTGGGCTCAGTGTCTGTTTGTAAACAATAATAAGAGACTGTACGTTATTGTTTTTTTTTACATATATTATAAAGAAATCAAATAAAATGTATGAAATATTGTCTCTCTATCAAAAATACCTTGTTTTTCTCGCTGTCACTTAGAAGTAGAAGCAACCTCTCAGCAGACTTTCCTAGCAGACTGAATTTTTGTAATTGGTTCCTCCAAAGTAATATAGCACAAAAGGTTTTATGGACCGATGTCTACTTTTACCACATACTCCTTGGTCGTACTCCTTTCAGCATCAGTCTTCTGTGAATATTTGGGCAGGAATGATCGGCACTCACATTATAGGTCCATGTTTGCCAGAACGGTAATACATTTCTTCGATTTCTACATGATGATTTTTAATACTTAATGGATGATTTATCTATCAATGTAAGAAGGGACATGT
>KZ653950.1:883-16856 GCA_001010745.2 Gerris buenoi | reverse complement strand
ATTTAATGTTTTTTCATTGACTGCTACCTCGGAAAAAATAGCATATGCCACGCGACTGTGAAGTGTTTTTTCTTTACCTTGGCAATATTTCCTGTCTCGCTTCGCTCGACAGTAAATGTAATTGCCGCGGTAAAGAAAAAACTCACTTCACAGCCTAGTAACATAATATACTATTTCAAAACATTTAGGGTAAAAAAACTTAATATACCCATCGGGGTACGTCGAGCTGATTACAAAAATATATAATTCTTTGGTTATAACTTTGATAGGGCGAGCGTAGGCACGTTTGAAGTGGGTGTGAAACGTGTCCCCCCCCCCTCTATCTCGCTTATGTGAAGTGCAAAAAATCTGAAAAATTTCCTGAACATTCTTCGACCAAAAATAAAGATACCACTTTTTGGAAATTTTGAAAAAAAAAAAATTATTTTATTTTTTATTGACAAAATACGTTTTTTTTATAATTATGGTCTTTTCGATGTATTTATATGGCTGTTTTCCGGTTCAATGGCTAAAAAATACTTCATCAGAAGTTTGTTTATATGTATGTTTTGAGAATATCAGACCCATAGGATAGTTCAAAGTAAGCTTTTTAGTATTTTAAAAAACACCATCAACAGGGTACAACTTAAACAATAAAGTGTCGCCTACGGACCCTCGTTGTATGCTGGCTAGCACACACTTAACCTGTTTATTGAAGTATCATTTTAGTAAATTTTATTGAGCTCAGACGGTTAAAATTAACACGGTGTTACACTCGATAATTCATCCAAATGTCGTAAACATCAGCTAGTACCAGTTGTAAATAAAAAAAGTTGGGGGCATGTGACGGAAAAACCAATGGGAGCGCAGAAGGATGAAAGTTATATTGGATCAACAATTATTATTGGATACTGTAATTATTATTATCCACAATCCCAATGTGATTAACATCGTAGTATTTTTACTGGTCTCTATATTACTATGCTTTGTAAGTTTCATCGCACAACTATTGCCCCAATTTTGAACCTCTCACCGTATTTCAATCTTCCCCAAATTTTGCACATGGAAACAATTGAGGTTGAAGAATACAGAAACAAATAAACAGAAGTGTGTGCTAGCCAGCACACAGCGAGGATCCGTAGGCAACACTGTATTGTTTAAGTAGTACCCTATTGATGATGTTTTTTTTTAAGTACTAAAAAGCTTACTATGAACTATCCTATGGGTCTGAAATTCTCAAAACACATAAACAAACTTCTGATGATGTATTTTATTGCCACTAAACCGGACTGTAAACATATAAATACATTGAAAAGACCATAATTATAAGTATTTTGCCAATATTTTTTTTTTCGAAATTTCCAAAAAGTGATATCTTTACTTTTGGTCGAAGAATGTTCAGGAATTTTTTTCAGATTTTTTGTACTTCACATAAGCGAGATAGAGGGGGGGGACACTTTTCATTCCCACTTCAAACTTGCCTACGCTCACCCTGTCAAAGTCATAACTAAAGAATTATATATTTTTGTGATCAGCTCGACGTACCCTTTCATATGATACCTCTCGCGGTGTCGAAAAAAAAAAAAAAATTAACCCTTAAGTTTTTACCCTAATTCTTTTGATTTTTTTTTTTTTAAGTCACTATATTTTAACATGTGTGGATAGGTACAAGACATATACATGCCAAATTACAAAGTCATCGGACGAAAGGTGTAGCCGTGAGAGCAGGCGACGGACGGTCGGACAGACAGACACACGCAGGAAAATATAAGGGTCCTTGGTTTTGCCTACGGACCCGAAAAAAATAAACTAATGACAAAACCCTAAAGTAAAAATTGAGGTCTTTCACATTATATGAAACACAATAACAAAAATGAAAAATTTTAACCCTTTGGAATTCCAGTCCCGTCAGTTACACATGAATTAGTCAGTCAGTAACAAAATGCAAACTTTGACACTCTCCCCTTNAATTTTTTCTTTACTGCCAGGAGTAAAGAAAAGATTTTTTAAGTCCACGTAATGAAAAAATTGATTTTAGCTTTGTTTTTTAGGCTGTAAAGTTACTATTTCACAGCCTACCTCGGAAAAAAGATTTTTTAAGTCCACGTAATGAAAAAATTGATTTTAGCTTTGTTTTTTAGGCTGTAAAGTTACTATTTCACAGCCTACCTCGGAAATTTTTTTTTTTTTTAAGTCGCTATATTTTTAACATGTGTCGGTAAATACAAGACATATACATGCCAAATTTCAAAGTCATCGGACAAAAGGTGTAGCCGTGAGAGCATGCGACGGACGGACGGACAGACAGACACGCGCGAAAATATAAGGATCCTTGGCTTTTGCCTACGGATCCTAAAAACAAACAAACAAAAAAATGTTAAGAATAAGACCAGTTTTTAAAAATGGTATTTTATAATAATTATTTAAGATAAGTACTAAAATAACGTGCAGACTGATAGACACACAGACACATGTTCCCTGTTATCTGAAACGGATTTCTACCTTGGAATTTTTGAAATCAGAGACATAAAATACTTTCTTTCTTCAGGACGATCACATAGCTTCCGTTACCTTTGGTAAGCTCGGAAGGAGAATAGGGAAAATTAAATAATAAATATAGTTTTTGAATGCGGACGCTAAACAATAAAAAACTACAAGTTCAATTGTAATTAAATATGTATTGTAGGTTATAATTAACTCAATGTTGGTCCCATATAAGTTTCAACCTTCTGCGCTCAATTGTTTCTCTTCAATAAGCGCACACAAATACATTTATTTACACCTATATCTTCAAAAGTACTTATCTGATTTGTATGAAACTTTTATAGCTTATCGAAAGTAACCCACAGATAGCCCGAGACTAATTTTTACCGTCTACACTCTTTAACTTTGGCAGACATACACACTAATTGGCAGTCTATTTTCGAATAAAACCTTATTTTTTTGTGGTGAAGGTCGCCTATTTAAATAGTAATAAATAATGTTTCTTACATTTTTATTGATTAAAACTTCTACTAGTTTACATAGCAATAAGTAATGAGGTTATTACAAGGTAAGAATAACATGAATAGAGAAGTAGTTCTGCATCTACTCTTCTTTGGCTGTGATTCATAAAGAAAATCTAATTTCCCGAATAGATGCTAAAGATAGAGGAGAATGACAACAATTTCACCTGAGTTGTCTCATCTCAGACCTTGTAATTTTATCATTCAGAAGTATAAAGGTACAAATTATTTTTGAGAGCTTTATAACCGTTATAAAAATTAGTATTTTACTACGTTTTTATTAGCTTGCTTTTTTGTTTGTTTAATTGTCCAGTACAAATCTTGCAATCGATTTTTATCTGACTTCCCGAGTAGCTAGACATTTGAAACTTGTAGAATAGCTCAGAACATGACGACAATGCATTATTTTAATACTTTTAGCCATCTCTTAGCAAAGTTTAATTCGTTTTCAGCAAATTGTGCTGTATGGAAAGTTAGTTTGGAAAAAATCCGCACGTTATTTTATTTGTTTTGACATGACCCCGATTACGATCTTTATTTTGACAGGTTTTACATTTATTATTTATGACAGAAACTTAAAAAACGTAGTATATAAAAAGTTCTTTTTATCTTGCAATTATATTATTGTTATATTATTGTTTTATTTCTACCATTAAATGTTAATGCCGCATAGATTAAAAGAGTAATATAATAATAAGTAGTAAAAGAACAATTAAAATGTAATTTTTTATTTACTTTTTCAAAACCTTTTATGCTTAAATGGAAGGTAAATTTTTATTAGGGTATTTCATTCAAATATTTAGTCTTGGTTAAATATTTTACCACCTTCCTTAATTTTTTGATATACTTCAAAAATAATTGATAAAGTTCTGTTTGTAAATCAGTCTTTTTAATCCTCCTTTCAATGAAACCAATTTATAATTCACCAAAATTTGTTGAAAAATGGGTTGGGAAGAAGTGTGAAAAATGGCTAGTGAAAAAGTGTATTAAAAACCAAAGGGATTATGACGAGAAAAATTAATTTATCTTTTTGATAAAGTTTATGAAGGGAGGGGAAATTTACAGCCAAACTGCGCATAACTTTTTACCCACTTTGGTACATAGAAATATAAATAGAACATATATGTAGTATGAAGACTGATTTAATTGTTGACAGTTGTGGTTCCAGCAACGAATATGGACATGGACAGTATGGACGGTTCGCAATAATTCTGTTTCATCTCTATTCTTTGTGTTGTATGGGCGTTTGATTAAAATCTTCTCTGATGCCCTCATTATGTACCCAAAGCCTCTTCGAGACTGCCGAACCGAACAGAGGGAACGAGCCAAAAATTGGTGTCTGCGCATGCCCAGAGTGAGATGTGCAGGCGCATTTTAAACTGGGCATGCGTAGACACCGCTCGGCTCGTTCCTCTGTTCGGTTCGACAGTCTGGACGAGGCTTATCTCTTTTTTTATGCCGGCTGTAATATTTGATCTCCGCTATCGTTAATTGGCTTGTTTCCTTGTTTTTTATAGGCCAGCTTTCACTGCCATAAAATACTTAGTTTAAGAACAGCAAAATAAATATTCACATTTGTTTTTGTTTTGTGTCTTCTTCACTTTTACCAGTCCAAAGTTGATCATTTCTCCACTAAATTAGGGGTCACTATTTTGTCTTTAAACCCTACCTAATACTAAATCCTCTTTATTTAACATCCTTGGAAATTGGATATATGTAATAAACTATGTCTATGAACCTTTTGTCTATTGGTATTCCATTAATAGAATAAAATAAAAAAATATATTATTTACACATATAGTATATTTTTACAGGTATATGTTTTTTTAACTTTATTTNCCGACCCCCCCCAAATTTCAAAAAAGGGAGATTCAATCGTGCAACTTGAGTCATATTAACTACTTTATTACAATTTACAATAACCTATAATGATAATGACCCACATTGACCAGTGATGAGTAGAGTTCAGATCTATATGCACTTAAAGATAATAACCACCATAAATAAAGTTATTGACTATATTTTTAAAGCAATAACTTTTTTATGAATTGTTTAAATTTACGAATAAGAACGAAAATTTGTCTGAAAAACTAAGACTTTCTCTAAATTTGTAATCTTAAAATTTCGTCTGCGGTCGGAAAGAACCATTTTGAAATGTGAAAACGTTGTCTCAACGTCGCACCACACTTCTGGAACATATTTTACGGCAGTGACATCAGCTGGGGTCAGATTTTCTATTTCGTCTCTACACTACGCCCCTTCCAGGATTCGGGTGACATTCTCTACATTGGGATTACTGTGGAGAACAGCATCAATTTTATTTTATTCTTTTACCAATCGGACCTGGTAACCCTTACTCTTCTTTTTAAGTCCCTCGAGGAGTGCTACAGCTTTCGTTAGCTTTAACCGCGAGTCTCGAGTTTTTCAATAATATTTGGAAAAACCCCGAAATTTGCTTTAATAAATTCCAATCTACTGACTGTCTTGGCTGTTGTTAAGGGCACTCTTCGCTTTTGGAGTAACCAAATTTGCCGATTCTTCGAGCCCTCTATGACCTTAATTTAATATTCTAATGCACGTGTTGTGCATTCATTTGGGTAACGAAGCCGATAATAAGGGCAGCACTCTATGAATCGTCAGCGGTAGCTTTGACCGGGATTAAGTCCAAAAACAAGAAAACAAGCCTGCTTAGGGTACCAACCCTAAAGTACCAGTAGGGATATGCAATTATATGCAATTAATGCCCGAAATATGCAAAATATACATTTTTAAATGTGGCAAAAAGTGTGGCATTTTACCAAAAATTGGCAAAATGTGGCTTTTTACCGAAAAATGGGCAAAATGTGGCATTTTAGTATGGCGACATGGCAAAAAGGTATTTGAAGGTCTCTGGTTATTAGACAAACTATATTCAGAGCGTAACCGACCTAAACCTAAAAAGAATGAGAAATAAAAAAATAAGGAAACTTAAAACTTGTTAAAATGATAAAATACTTAAATCTCCCTGTTTGACTATCAGAGGGAGTTTTTCTCTGAACATTTATAATTAGAATTGAAAACAAAGGGTCCAAAAACTGCTTAAGAATAATTAATACAGAAGTATGATATTCTTTTGTCTCAAAGGACATAAGACTAAACATCCCTTTGTCTTAATTAGTCAAAGGAATGTATAAATAATTATATCCATTTATATATTCTAAAATAACAGAGTTTTAACAATATATATAGAAGTACCTTAACTAAACTAAACATTAAACTATGCTTTGATGGGCCGCCAGAAAGACTGATATTGGACCGAATAAATAACTGTTTAAAACGGATTTCTGTTTTAAAATTTTTGAAATTGAACACCTAAAAAATGTTCCTTCTTCAAAACAATCACTTAGCTTTCGTTACCTTCGGCAAGCTAGGAATCAAGAAAATGTGTCGATAAAATATCAAATCTTATTACATAAGCCGTGGCACAAATTATAATTATATCCAAGGGGAAGGAGAGGACATGTTTTCGCTGTCAGGCTGTATGTTATCTTTTTTGCAGGTTCAGTGAATTTTTCCAGAATAGAAAATGTTCTTCATACTTCATCCTTAGCTTTACGACTTTCCACAAGCCACGTGGTAATATTACATCTCCTACATTTACCTTACCTTGACAAAACTACGACCTTCATGTATGTTACCTTCATGTATGTTTTTAGAAATAAGAACAACCTTATTTCCCTGTTTCAGGTTTTGACTTTCCAAGATAATTTAAAGAGATTATTTGAGACATTAGACTTTATTATAAAATAGCAATTTACTTTACATCCAGAAGGGAGAAAAAATATAGAGAGATTTAAATTTTATATTATTTTTTTTAACAAAAATTTAATAAAGAAAATGATTCAATATTTTAATAAAAATATAAATATGGCGCGGGCGCTGCGGCCCGATAGCTACGCCCCTGCTCGTAGGGCGTCTTCTTAGGGGTTTACTCAGTGGTCGGTGTAGGAGTCCCGGCATCAGTGACAAGTTTCCATAGATCATCATCATCAGGAACAGGAAAGCTACAACAAATCTCTAGGAATGAAGAACACCCCAGGTTCAGTGAATCCTCCGAGGAGGTCCTGTAAAAAATAAACATAGTTCGGTAAATCATTAGTTAAGAGATTTTTTTTCAATTCGTTTTTTAATAATTTCTCCTTCATTTTTGCTTCCGAGCTTACCGAAGGTAACGGAAGCATTGTGTTCACTTTTGAGAACGAAAAAGTTTTTTATGTCTCCGATTTTAAAAATTCCAAATCAGAAATCCGTTTCAGACATCAGAAAACATTTTTGGTTCCGTGTCTGTTTGTCTGTCGGTCTGTGTGTCCGCGAATCATGAAACGTGCGAGGATAACTTGAGTAAATGTCGACCGATTTTTATGAAATTTGGAAGACATGTTAATTTTACCAATGCCCAGGACGAGTTCGTTGGACAACGTTATCCGTTCAAGCATTCACGCGCAAATTTAAAATTGGAATTTTAGGTCGGGAAAAAAATCAAACTTCATCTTTTCAATGAGACAAACATTTTTTCCTACACAATTTCTTAGTAAAACCAACAGCGACACCCCTATGATGTGTTAAAGACCGCTAAAAACTGTTAATATTCTTTAAACAATATAACAATAAAGTAATATAACATTAATGCTAATATAACAATAAAGAACATGATAGGAAGCTATGTGCCACACTAATTGGCAGTCTATTTACTCTTATTTAAAAATGAATTAGTTTAGTCAAAACAGGAGAAAATTGTCCTGTGTAATTTATTTGTAAAACTTGACACAATGAGACAAGGTAGGACTTTGACACTTTGATTCCTGTCTAAATCCAAGTACTCACTGTTGATTGGATTTATTGTCATAGGGTTTAGTCCTGGCTTAGTAGTAGTAGTAGTAGTAGTCTAGTACTTCCTGCTAGAACGGGTAGGACGAACCACTTGTTCGAACCTTGCAATTAGGCCATCACTTAGGCTCTTTTTTACGCCCCGCGGTAGAGAATTCCAGCCACTTCACACATCATACCTTTGTACATTGTACCGCTGAAGCGAGTATGATGTGATCAGTAGTGAGCCATATAAATCAGAGCGTCACGGCGAGAAATCGAACCCCATCTCGTTCCTCTCATGATTCAGTGATGGCCGAGCAGACGTGGTTTAACCCACACTCCACGCTGGCTCCGTCAGTCCTGGCTCAAATCTTGTGTTTAATTTTGCGACAGTGAATCTTGAGTGGCATACTGCAGAGCTGACTATTTGATTCCCGTCTAAAATGGGATACTCTGACTCAATTTTTCGCAATAATGTTAACTTAGGCTTTATGAACTACATTTAAGAGTTTTAAATCAAAATTGTCTGACGGGTTTGTTGACAAAGAATTCTATTCTCAGAGGGATGTTACCCCCAAAATTAGAAGCTTAAATTTAACCCTCGATTTAGTCTCGGACATGATTTTTGTCACATTTATGACAAATTTCATTGAAATCGGGCCACCAGTTTAAGCACCACGTAAAGACTCAAAGGACCTAAAAACGTAAAAATCTACAATAATATTATAATTTATTTATACCCCAGTATTTCCTCTACCTACATGCTACACATCTATGTTAAAATACTTCAGCATTTTAATTGTTATTATTGATATTTTCAGTTGTAGAGACATGAATATGCCTTGAGAAGGGGGCGAAATATAGTAATGGATTGAAGTTTAGTAGTTGTATTATTTCCTCTGTCTGCCCAATTATTACCATGATTATTAACATGAGGAACAGTAACACGATAAACATGTTTTTTACATTTACCTCAGAAATGCATAAAAGCGCTTTTTTGAGAGGTCTTTTTTTTCTTTTTCTTTTTTTTTTTCTTTGGGGTTTTAGTCCCGATCAACTGTCAAGGTTATTATAGAACGGGGGTTATCCGACCACTTTACTCATCTACTCGATGTGATCATCAGTGTGAAACATGTCTCACCTCTCTGGTGAGGTCATATTTTAAAAATATTCCGAAATATTTTACTACGTTTTTATTAACTTGGTTTCTTGTTTGTTTGTTTGTCCGGTACAAATCTTGCAATCGAATTTTAACTAACATCCCAAGTAGCTAGACATTTGAAACTTTCAGAACAGCTCAGAACACGATGACAATCATAGAGAATAGACTTAAAATAGAGTTGACATTTGGCGCGATTTCTTGTACCTTCATGAAAAGTGACATCAGCGCTATCTATTGTTCGTTGCATCATCTAAAAAAAGGGGTGGGGATGAAATGTAGCGCATTTAGTTCCTCTAAACCTCTACTAGGAGTCGCTAGTAGACATCCCCTAAAATTATCATTTTATAAATACTATCCTTAGTTATTACAAGTGTCACTTTATTTTGTTTTTTATCACATATTTTTTTTGAAACATTTTATTTAGTAACAAAATGTTCATATAAAGTAATTTAAAGTAACAACTTGTAATAAACTAAGCATAGTATTGAATGTGAAATGAGAACATAGGGAACAAACCAAATAAACTTTTTTGTCACAACCTTTTTATTATATTATTTTATTATTGGTGTTAGAGCAGCTTGGAACACAGCATTTTCTGAATCTTTTGACCATAGTAAAAGGAAATTGATGTCGGTGAATTTAATGAAAACAACAAATTATAATGCTTCGAAAATTATTTAGACAACTCTTTAAGTACTAAAAAATTTAGTAAAAAAAAGACGTCAACAATACTTTTAAAATAATTATCTAAGACCAAAATAAACCGCTGTCATTTTTCTTTTGTCCCCCTTTTTCTTGAAATGTTTGAAAGCAGCGCATTCTCTGAGCCGTTGCACAAACTATTTTCCAAGTTTTGTGACGTCATGATGGGACACGGGATTTTTCAACGAATGCCACCCCCCTGATGACAATGCATTATTTTAATACTTTTAATCATCTTTCAGCAGAATTTAATCCGTTTTTCCGCAAGTTACTTTATTTGTTTTGTCACATCCAATTATTTTGGCAATCTTCATTTTGATGGGTTTCAAATTTGTGGTTTTTTTATTAAGAGGTAAACATTGAATGACAGCAAAAAAGGAAATATATTGATTATATTATTTTTATTATTTTAAAAATGTCGATGGCATGGTTTGGATTTGGTGTTGGGGAGATCTGTTGCACAAAGATTCACTAACATTATATATTAATTATATTATATAAAGGCCGGAATACACGGCGACACTTAGAGCGAGAGAGTCTAGCGAGAGCGGTGTCCAATCTGTCTACACGGAGAGCCAAAATTTGGCTAGACTGGTGTCCGAGAGTGCTCTCGGAGTGTGACCTAGAATAAAGTTCCTAGACCAGTATCCGAACTGTCTACACGGTGTCCCGTTTGTCTAATAATCTACGTCTCCTCCGTCGTCCACACGCGTTGCCCGGCTGAGGTATTGATCATGCTTGCTCTAGAAAAGGTTTCACCTAGCTGAAACTAGCCTAGACCGAGTGCGAGAGCAAATTGACATGACAGGTGTCTTGTCTACACGAGGAAAACTAACACCGAGAGCGCAACTAGCTAGACCGGAGTGGGTAGGAGTGGGGGTGGTCTAGCGTCCACTCTCGGCGGTGTCTCCACTGCGACACTCAATCTAGACACCCAATCTAGCAACAAAAGTGTCGCCGTGTATTTCGGCCTTAACAATAACAATTATACTATCAATATTACATTTTATGATTTACAAGAAAATTTAAAAACGTAGTATTTAAAAAGTTTTTTTTAATCTTGAAATTTTTAGAACTATGTTTATAAGAAAAGTAAACAATAAAAGGTGGTAGATAAATTTTACCTTTGGATTGTGGTGCCATCAGCATCTGATTTTCCGTCATGCCTGCATAGATAATAAGGTAAACAAACGCACCGTTTTTGATTTGCTTCTTGTCTCTTAAATCTGTATAGATTACTACATAAAACCACCGGCAATAATATACAAAATGTTAAGACATTTAAATGCTTCATCGTTAAGATTGTTTTACTGTTTTACTAAATTAATGTTCAGTCTGTAAATTATTTAAGTAAACTATAAATAAATGAAGTAAATTATAAATTATTTAAGTAAATATAATAGACTAGAATTCGATCTGTACTTATGCTACTAGCGTTAGCTACTGAGAAAATAGGGAAATCATCGGGATTATTTATATACTCAGAGTTGAAGCAAAAAGGTCAACGAATTAACTAGCCACATCATCATTAAGGGAATTCCCCTCACTGGAATAGTCAGCGTTGCCTCCAACCTTCGAGAAACGTCGCCACTGGTCAAGTAAGGATTAGGGTGCGCCACTCGCCTTGAGAAGTTTGTTTTCAAAAATAAACACATGTGAAGAAAAATTCCAAATTAAAATTCCATTATGCTTCCAAATTCCAATTATGCTTGGTCGATTGGGTAATACTCAAAGCTATTTAATTTTCTGTCTTAATTTGAGAGTTCCTGTACTGTTTTATTTGTCTCACACAGTTATCTTTGTTCAAATTGGTAAAGGTAGAATTTGGTAAAGAAAAAGTCTTGTGCTAAAATATAATAGGTTTGTTCCAACCCCGCTATTTGTACAGTCCTTTGTATCGTCCCACAGATCGTTCGGGAATCGTTTAGGACAGGTTTTATACGCATACGCTAACATTGTACTGTAATAAAGTCATGTCAGGTTGGAACGGGTTTAGAGTTTAGGACTATAATTCGCACTGTATTAAAAACATTCAAGGAAACCTAACAGTCAGGGAACCTTCCTGTTGATATGTGTGACGATTGACATAACTGCGCATGTCATACAAACCAGTTCATGGTATTGTCTGAGGATCGTTGGGATCGTACAATGAACAGTTCGCAAAATCCCTGCCGGGGTTGGAACAGTTTTGTGGACGGTACGAAACACTGTCACAAGTCAGCTTGGAACGGCTTTTATCTATTGCGCATGTCGGTGACGATCCCGCGGACGGTACAGTGCTTGCAACAAACCTATAATAATAAAAGAGATATTTAAACTAAAACCTCTGAACGATGATTTTTTTTTAACAATAAAGCAATTATTTATAGAGATTTTCGTATGGTTTTGTGTGTTTATCCAATTCGATAGCTTTTAACTGTGCCGAGTTAATCCCCCAACCTTAAAAAACCCCTAGTTTCCGTACATACGTTTTCAACATTTTCTGTATGTAGGTGAGTGGATATTATATATATATTTTTTTTAAAAACATATTGAATATTACCGAAATAGCTCAAGGATATAAGTTGTTAAATTGTAAACAGGAACAGATTGAAAAAAAAAAAATTAAATAAAATTATAATCATTATTAACACTGGGAGACAGAAAGAGAAAATAGACTCCAGCGCCGGGATTTGAACCACGGACCTCTGTATTTCCAGTACAGAGCACTGTACTGCCAGTGTTAATAATGATTATTATTTGTTTTAAATTAATTTAAACTTTCCGTAGTATGAAAACTACCAAAAACTTAAAAATTGAAAAAAATCAAAAATAAATCGGACACATAATATTGCGGGTGTTCAAGTGCATATTACCCTTCCTGATTATGGAAAAACTAAAGTTTCATTACTAAATTAATTGAAGGTGGTGAGTTTATATTATTATTGGAGATGGACGTAAGACTCACTATTATTTTACTAACTTAACTCGTGTGTAGTTCATCTATAATCATGACTGACTAATAATACTCGTTTATTCATATGAAGAAGTAAAGAGCAAAAATAATTTAAATTAATTAATTCTTCTTTTAATATGGGTCGTATAGGGTACCTAAGACTCACATTACAAGAAGAATTTACATTAATATTTATTTCGCTTTTTCTGTATTTTTTTAAATTTATTATATGTATTTTCTCGACTAAAAGAATATAACGTTGAGTAAGGAGGGGGGGTAAGGTTGAAAATATCTGGGTGGGTAACTGGGATTTCGCCCTCACTCAGCTGAAGGTTGAGACTAAACTTCGCGTGATCTCCCCCCCCCCCCCCCCNTCGCACGATCAACTATAATTTATTATGAGATTTCTAATTACGAGCTTTTTAAAAGAATAATATTCTGTGATTTTTTTTTTTCAACTTATTTTTAAATTGATTTTTTTTTCTTTGATAGAGTGCATTTTATTGACTGAAAAACCAACGTTGGTCACGTTTCGTTACGTTTAATGGTCAAGGGTCATTATATTAATCGTAGTAAATTCTTAACATTGACACGAAATTGTGAAATTATTGATCTCGCTGTCTTTTAGTCTGTCTGTAAAATGTCTCGATCAATGGAAAATGAAATTATTAACTTCGAAATAGAATAAGATTGAGCAGTGCTACAAGAGATAATAATGTACTACAATTTTGTGCTTGGATCTGAAATAATATTAAATCAATAGCTATTAAAAACTATGGGAGCTAGGGTGACAGAGTGTCTTAAGGCGGTCACTCAGCCATCAATGAGTCGAGGCAACTCGAGGTCGTGGGTTCGATCCCATGTCATGATACTCTGAATTTCTTCAATGAATCGCGGACGGAACAGAGCGAGGGACACCCTAAGGGGCACTCTTCCCCCACGCTTTGACGCACGCTTATATAGCTTACTAATGACCACACCATACTCGCTTCGGTGGTAAAATGTGCAAATGTATAATGTGTGAAGTAGCTGCAACTCTCCACCACAGGGCGTAAAAAGGGCCTACGAGATGGCCTAAGTGCAAGGTTCGAACAAGTAGTTCGTCCTACCCGTTCTCGTTCTAGTAGGAAGTACTAGACTACTACTACTACTACTAATTAAAACTATAAAGAAAAATCGGTTCGAGATAACACAGACAAACTTTCTCATATAATCTCGGCCCAGATCCTAGAAAATATAAATATCTGACCAAAAACCACTTGTGTGGTAAAAAAACACCCCGCCAAGTCTGTGGTCCAAAAAAGTTGTGAAATCGGCTGGTACCGAAGTGAGCCAGCCCCCCTTCGGATTAGAAAAAGGTTACGGTCGAAGTGCGCCAGCCTCTTAGTCTAAAGGGTGAGGTCAGGTAACCCGGGTCATACCTCTTGCACCCCGTCTAAACTCAAAGAACTTTGTAGCGGACTTCGAAATTGAAATCCAACAAGCCGTTCGAAATTTCTTACCCAAGCACTTTGGAAAAATTCAGGATTTTCGATTTACTGAGGACAACCGATGTTCTACCAACGATGGTCGATTGATTAAGTTTATCTTCGGACTTNATATAATAATGTATTCAAATTTTGTGCTTGGATCTGAAATAATATTGAATCAATAGCTAATAAAAACTCTAGGAATCAGGTTGACAGAGTGTCTTAAGGCGGTCACTCAGCCATCAATGAGTCGAGGCAACTCGAGGTCGTGGGTTCGATCCCATGCCATGATACTCTGAATTGCTTCAATGAATCGCAGACGGTGTAAGGCGAGGGAACACCCCTCATGGGGCACTCCTCTTTCACTCTTTGATGTGGTCCGATCCATGTCATGATGATGTGATTTGTATCTATGGTTCGAGGACGGTGCAGGGCGAGGGACACCCTTTATGGGGACTCTTCCCCCACGCTTATATAGCTTACTAATGTCCACACCATACTCGCTTCGGTGGTAAAATGTGCAAATGTATAATGTGTGAAGTAGCTGGAACTTTCCACCACGGGGCGTAAAAAGAGCCTAAGTGATGGCCTAATTGCAAGGTTCGAACAAGTAGTTCGTCCTACCCGTTCTAGTAGGAAGTACTAGACTACTACTACTACTACTAATTAAAACTATAAAGAAAAATCGGTTCGAGATAACACCGACAAACTTTCTCATATAATCTCGGCCCAGATCCTAGAAAATATAAATATACTGTTTTCTAAACAGACGGATAAGCGTGTCAATCTGCTGGCTGTGACTGTGAACCCACCCTTAGGAACCATTTTATAGAACCTTCCAAGTGAAGTGAGAGTCTCTCCCGGCACTGCCGTCTACTCCAATTATATTTTTACTTCGTTTTTATTAATTATTCTTGTTTGTTTGTTTGTTTGTCCAGTAAAAATCTTGCTATCGATTTTTAACTAACTTCCTGAGTAGCTAGACATTTGAAACTTTTAGAATAGCTCAGAACACGATGACAATATTTTAATACTTTTAGCCATCTTTCAGCAGAATTTAATTGGTTTTCAGCAAATTTCGCTGTATGGAAAGTTAGTTCTGAAAAAATTCGAAATTTATTTTATTTGTTTTGACATGTCCCATATTACGAGTACAATCTTCATTTTGACGAGTTTCAAATTTGTGATTTTTTATTAGAGATAAACATTGAATGACAGCGAAAAAGGAAAAGTAAACAAATAAATTAATTGACGTGTGACAACCAGGTTTAAATTCGGAACTATTTTTTTCACTAACATTATATTATATAAAAATGACAAATATATTAAACATTACATATGACAACAGAAAATTTGAAAACTTAGTATATAAAAAGTTATTTTTGTCGTGAAATTATATAAGTTAATGTTCTCTACTTATAGTTCAAATCACGTTTTTTGATACGGCCCTTATCAATAAACACACTCATGCGGTAACAGACACAAAAATATTTTAAAATATATTTATTTTCTCCATTTTGTGGAAACTGAATCACGGACATGTTTTTGGTCATAGAAGCCACATATCGACACTTCAATGTTTTCCATGTAGTGGATAAAATTAGTATACATTTGCCTTATTGATATAGTAGATGAATCTTTAAAGGTGTGAAATTATGAAACATCAGTCTATTTTGATTACCATTTGGTCCACTAGGAGCCCTGATATAATTTTATATAAAATTTAGAAATTATATGTGCGAAATATAGTACTACAATGAACACAAGTGAAAATCAAACTACCCCCTTATATATTCTATTTTCCTGTCACGATATTTAAGAGCCTTGTACTTCTTCAGATTGTTACTCCCTTATGTTTTAGAATACAAATGAC
>KZ653948.1:40086-50910 GCA_001010745.2 Gerris buenoi | reverse complement strand
ACTCCCGGGCTCCAGAACGTGCCATAAGGAACTTCGTTTCAAAAATAATAATTCTGAGAAAATACCTAGTTGAAATTTCGTAGACATACTTTTTCATTTTATGCGTCTGTATCTGTTAACAATCAAATTAACAAATTTGCTTTGTTTCGTCCATACTATACACATTGAACTCATGTTCAGTACTACACTGAACGAGAGAATGATGTATTTTTTACCCACTTCAGGATTTAACCTCAATATATTATATTTTTAGTATCAGCTGAAATGTAATTCACTTCCAAACAAACTTTCCAAAAGAGTTATATATTTTTGTAATCTACTTTCAATTAATACCCTACTCAAAAAAAAAAAAAAAAAATCCGTGACATGAAAATATGAACAGCTGATAATTTTAAATTTGCTATATTTTTCCTGAAACGATCATTAATACTGCAAAGTTTATTTTTTTTATCTCTTTTTATTCAACCAATTGGAACCCTACAGAGAGACAGACAGACGAAAATATGAGGGTTTATTTTTTTTCGGTTTTAATAACGAAACCCTAAAAACTTGATATTTAACTACTCTTCACGAGTTTTCTCTTCTATATATTCAATATTTGCTTGAAAGGTTAGTTTAACAAAGCCATTAATAATCGCTCCCTACCAGTCACTAATTAATCATATTTAGTTCTGATTACGTCCTCTAGATAGGAGGGCGCTGTCGTCAGATATTGATGCCGATGTTTTGGCGCTTTCCATTGATTGGATTTTGGCGCTAATTAAACTGAACCATTCTTTTTTGATTACCTCAAATTTCAATTAGAACCATCTGAAGATCGTCCTCCCTCCTTCCCCCCACTTACTCCACTTTATAGGTCTGCAATAATCCAGGGGATTTAAATAATTTAAATTAAATTGTAAACCAATCAGACTATGATTAATTTGAATAAGGGGAATAAAATCCTCTTTATAAATTATCATAAGATAAAAGTTTCATGAAGGCCTAATTAAAATAAAGATATAATTAATAATACTAACAAATTAACGATATAATTAGATTTTAATTAATTTATTCATGATAATTATAAAAAAAAAAATCCTATTAGGATTTTCTTTGTAGTGAATAATGTGAAGAAAGCGTGGATACATAATTAATTATATGGATTTTAAAATAAGCAGAATACAGCTATTACAAGAGATACACGAATTTACAATAAACTTAGACCTCACACAGAAAGGATGATTACATATTAGTCGGGTTTCACTAGTGATACATCAAAAAACCATCCCTAGTGAACGTATCTCACTCGAATAGATCTCAATTGCATGAATCTGTATACCTGGTCCATCCGGTTGTTCGTACAATTTATGCATTAACTAGGTGACTAGGTGAACCGAATCAGCATTTATTCTAATATCCTTGTCCTAGTTACCGCTACCTCGGCTTTGTAGAACCTATTCTCTAACTTCAAAATGTCCTTAAACGTAAGTCAATTTCTCAAACTATTTTCATCAAAATAGTACAAGTAGTTTTGGTAGTAAATACTAAAGATTGTCATTTCCTAAGTTACATGCTTGGACTCAGGGGACCTTAAAGTATGTTTATCCACATAGAGAAAGCAAGTTTAGCCCTTCTCTTGGAAGAAGCGCCGTTATATCTCTCAGAAAGATAATGAGGAGAAAAATTAGTTGGTCTTTCCTAAGACTAGCAGCTCAATTAACTGTTAACAGAATAAGTAGAAGTAGCCAGTTTTCTAATAAACAAAAATCTATAAATAAAAAATGAAAATTTTCTCTGTATATTGGTCAGAATTGATTTTTTTTTTCTAATCATATATTTCATCCAAAACTAAAACTGGCCTTAAATCTTCTGTTTGCTGTATGTTAGGATGCAATGCACGCCTGTCTATTTAAGCGGGAAACCGGCTAAACAAAATAATTAAATTTTATTCAGTTGTGTGCACTAACATGTGACTATGTTGGAGCGTTTTTTCATCTAAAAATATTGCCTGAAATTAACTCAAAAAAATTAAGCCTGCATAGTTTTTAAAGCAGTTTGAAGTAAATAGTAGGGTGGGCCGAAAAAACTAATTTTTTTATTTCGAAGTTGTAAGAGTGCGGAAAAGTTGCGAATTACATAGACTAAAAGAAGGAAAAAAAATTATCAAAATCGGTTGACATCTTCCGTTCGCGCAAGGGCCCTAAAGTTTGACAAAATTTGGAAAAAACTTGATTTTTGCGATTTTTTTTTAATTTTGGAAATTGATGTTTTCGTGATGTAATAGTTAATAACGTCATCTAATACAGCCTAAAAACATTGTGTTTTAATTTGGTTGAGATCAGTTGATATCTTCCGGTCGCGCATAAGCCCCAAAATTAGCCCAAAATTTTGAAAATTTCACATTTTTACGTGTTTTTTTATATCTTGAATAAAAAATTTTTTAAACGTAATAGTTACAGTATTTTTATTTTTGAACATAAGAACATTGCGTTTTGTGAATAAATGGAACACTTCCGGTCGAGCAATGACCCCAATTCTATAGAAATACAGTACCTGAAAAAGGATAGTTAGGCCTATGACATGATGGGTGATAACAGTAACAACGGGCATGGTAATTTTGCGATTTGCTCTATATATTTGAAAAGCTTAAATATTTAAGTAACAATATAGTTTTTTACAATAAACTAAAATAACTTTAAAAAAAAGATAAAAACAGAATTCTGACTAAATTGTCCATGTTAGTTGAACCATTGAACCTGCCCATTAGTACTGTTCTCTATTTTGTAGCCGAAGGTACTTTGAAGACTGATTCGCTGGTGAAGTTAGGCATTGATGATCTGGACAGAAAAATGGTGCTTATAAATCCATCTTGAGATTCATGACGAGTTTTACACAGCGTTCATAAGCCTGCATGTGAACTGGGAATTGCTGGTAACCAGTCAGGGATTGTTCTTACTGTTTTCCTTGTTGCATCAGAATTCTTCGAACTTCGAGCTCTCTCATGTGTTTCTTTGCATCTTAAGTCATGGCTAACACTAAGTGTTTTGGGTGGGCGATAAAACCATTTGATCACAGGGACGATGACATCAGGCAAAGGTTTTGGCAAATAACTGGTAGATTGTATTGCTTGGCAAATAAGTTTCAGGCCGTCTGTGTTGATCAAACATGTGGTGAAATAGAAACCAGTAAGAACATTCACACCACCAAAAATCCACTCAAGAATACTAAGATATGACTAACTGGATAGACTGTGAATTATCTTCTCGTCCATAGTTGGCAGAAATCAGTGAATAGGAGCTAAAATCGCTAGTGACTCGCTCCCTGACTGGTTTAAAGCAATACTCAGTTCACACGCACGCTGTTGATCGCTGTGTAAAACTCGTCACGGAAGCCTCAAAAAAAAATATTTTAGTTTATTGTTAAAAACTATATTGTTACTTAAATATTTAAGCTTTTCAAATATATAGAGCAAATCGCAAAATTACCATGCCCGTTGTTACTGTTATCACCCATCATGTCATAGGCCTAACTATCCTTTTTCAGGTACTGTATTTCTATAGAATTGGGGTCATTGCTCGACCGGAAGTGTTCCATTTATTCACAAAACGCAATGTTCTTATGTTCAAAAATAAAAATACTGTAACTATTACGTTTAAAAAATTTTTTATTCAAGATATAAAAAAACACGTAAAAATGTGAAATTTTCAAAATTTTGGGCTAATTTTGGGGCTTATGCGCGACCGGAAGATATCAACTGATCTCAACCAAATTAAAACACAATGTTTTTAGGCTGTATTAGATGACGTTATTAACTATTACATCACGAAAACATCAATTTCCAAAATTAAAAAAAAAATCGCAAAAATCAAGTTTTTTCCAAATTTTGTCAAACTTTAGGGCCCTTGCGCGAACGGAAGATGTCAACCGATTTTGATAATTTTTTTTTCCTTCTTTTAGTCTATGTAATTCGCAACTTTTCCGCACTATTACAACTTCGAAATAAAAAAATGAGTTTTGTCAGCCTCCCTAGTAAATAGAAATAGTACGAGAAAGGACCCTAGACGAAGGTTGTCAACCATGTAACATAAAAAAAAAAAATCTTTTATTGCTTTATAATACAGCGCCAAGTTTAAATTTTATTACAAAAACTCTTTTAGTAGATCCTCTTTACAAAGAAAACAAAGTAAAATGAATTTTTAACATAAGACAGCTAAACTCAAGTTGGCTTTTGTGTATTTATCTTCTCTTATAATTTTGGTAGCATCAGGTGTGGCCTGTTGCTTAAAAAATTAGTTCCTTTTTCCAATAAATCTACATTTATTATTACAAATGACTATTTTTTATGTTGCATGGTTTTAATTTTTAGTAGTTATTTTAAGAAGTATCTTTCATTAATTTATCTCTTCCAAAACCGAGAAATGAATATAATTATTAGAGCAATTTTCATCTTAAAATAAATACATATTTTAAAAAAAGAAAGAAAGAATCGGTTTACCACTTATTTTCCCGAGGAAAACTTTTTAGGGGCAGCGTCTTCATATTTAGTACTTAAGTTAATTTTTCAAAATTCGCCCCAGGGTAAATTATTCAAATTCACCTCAGGGCAAATTAGCTCAAGATGTTTAGGCTTAAACTTAAACACAGGCTTTTAAAATGTAATTTTTGGGCCACAAACAATATTTTATAGATATACATATAGCGAATATAAAATAGTAAAAAAACATTTGTTGGTATTTCATTGGGCAGATGAGTGATCTAATTGTTAAAAAATAATTGTTTACAAAGTAGTCTGCTAATTAGTGATGCTTATATACCTTTCTCGCTTCCTTTAATGATTCTTTGCTCTGTTTTAACGACCCATTATATTTTTATGTCTCTGAATTAAATAATCCCAGACAAAAATATACTTCATACATTAGGGAACTTTTTTAATCTCGTGTCTGTCTCTGTCTGTCGATAAGTAACCTAGGTCAGAAGCAAAAGAAGTTAAAGAACATAATAAATTAGACAAGAATGGGTTGAAAGATCAAAACATCATTCTGATGATAGATCATAATTTAAATTGGTCAATATTAATTGCAACATTCTCCGCTCTATACTTTCTTTTTAATAAGTACAAACTATTTTAATTAACCCCTATATTTTTATAAGTAATTAGCTGATTATGTAGAAATTTACGTAGTCACAAATTAATTTCAACATTCTGCATACATTAATTATTAAAACAAAACATGTTTTATTCCACAGGAAACCAAAAATGTCCACTCAACCACACTATTTGTCCAATAAATAGGACGCGAGAACTATCTGTCATGCATTGGTATTTTTCTTTAATTCCCTGTACAGATATAATCCTAGTACGGAAATTAAAAATTTATGGTGCAAGTGACGGTATGATAAATGCTATTTTAATCTGACCTAAAAGTTATAAATCAGTTTTTGTTGAATCTCATAACATTTAAATATCGAGAGATACACAAGTTCTTTTGTTTGTTAGGAAGATTGGACGGAATGAGATGAAAGACAGGAAGTCGTTTAGTAGCGAGGAAGTCAAATTGCTACCAAGGAAACAACACAATCTCGTCTAAATATTAATAAGTTTCTTCCAATTACAACTTCAACTCCCTCTCAACTATCAACAACTCTCAAATAAACATCACCAAATAACTCTCAGCTCTAAAAGAATTCACCAACCTTAATTTCATTTAAAACTTTTTGGAACAATTATAAATAAATTATCTTTTTTCAGAAAAAACAAAAACAAAAGAAAACTAACTATTTTATTAAAAATATAAAACATGGGTCCCCAGTCACATGGGTATCCCGGGTAATGATAAGGTAGACGAGCTAGCTAACACTGCAGTGATCCAGGGTAGCAAAATCAACACTTTAGTAACTTCCAAAGACATACACGCATATATTTCTACTTTTATAAAGCAAACCTGGCAGACTAATTGGACAGAGAGTAATGTAAAATTAAAGCACATTAAACCCATTATAGAAGACTGGACAACAAGCTACCGATCTGACAGACATGAGGAGACTGTACTTTGTGGACTTAGAATAGGCCACACCAGACTAACGCACAGTTATTTGTTTACTAGAGAAAGAGTCCTCCCTAGATGTAGATATTGTAACGACATACTGACTGTTTCACACCTACTTATAGACTGCCCACAGCTAGAACTTTTACGAAAACACCGCAATTTACCAGAGACTATGATAAAGTTATTAGGAAATGAAAGCAACACAGTATTAAAAGTTTTACTATACCTTAAAGACACGGATTATTACAACGAAATATAAATTTTTAAGTAAGACGGGCTATTAGGACATTTTAATGTTATCAACATTTCTTTATAGTTAGGTTTGAGGGAACAATTAGTTCCCTAACATGATCAGGGTGTTAATAACCTTAGCCGTCAAACACCCATTAATAAAACAATAACAATAACAATATAAAACATTGTAAAAAAAAATGTAATAAATAGTCTGTCAATTATAGTGGATCATAGCTTTCATAAGTAATATTATTAGACGAATAATACAATTAATGGTTAGTTAATTGGGAATAAAAATCATGGTGGACCTGCTTCCACTCCAGTGGGATCAAACTGAATAATATTTCAAATTAAATGTTTGCAAACAGTTACAATCAATAAGGAACTTCTGTCAGCCACATTTGACAAACCATACTTCTGTCAGCCACATTTGACAAACCATATGAAACATTGGATAAATATACATTTACAAATATTAGTGCTAATAACAAAAAAGTTTTGATGTGTGTTTAAGTAAGAATTAACAGACAACAGATTATATCCAAATGGTGGACTAATTATGACCGACTTGCAAGTATTAAAACTATGCGAGTGCGAGTAGTTTATAAGATGTGGTGGTTCACAAAAAATGTTTAACGATCGACCCACAGAAAGACAATTACGAGACCAAAACTGGTTTCTGATATCAGAAAAAGATTCCCGTCTTAATATTTTAGAATTTGGAAACAAATAAAAAAATCAAAACGATAAACCACTTCCGTTACAATCCCCTATATCCTCCCTCCTGCAACATTATCCCTCCTGTATAATATCCTGCAACATTTTTTTGTCCGAAAAATTAATTTTTAATACATTATATCTGCCTGTTGTGGAAATATAATGAAAAACAAAAAGTAAAATATAAACTTTTGAAATTTTTAATAAAAACAATTAATTTAGATATAATATAGGATTTAAATTCATTACCCCTGTGCATATGAAAAGGTTATTATTCTAGTTTATCCAACTGGTACTTCTTCCTGGTTTATGAATTATATAGTTTCCGAGGCATTGATAAAAAATTAATTTAATTGCAAATGACGTGATGTCGGGTTCGATTTCCCATGGTGAGGATTATATATTTTGTTAAATTGTCCAATAATAATTAAATTTAACCTCGAAAATTAGCACAGAAAAAAGTAGCAAAGAAGTAATTTATATTATGCACTCGTGTGGTATTTTTTATATAAATTTAATTCTAAACATTTACTTATTGTTTCTCATTTCTGTGAATTTTTAATTATCTAATTATATCATTTGCACATCATATCTACGTCACAAATGTTTGCTAATATTGACTACAATTTTTTTTATGTATTCAAGTGGTAAATGAGCATGTCTTATCTTGTTGCAAGAACAAGTATATATTTTGGTTTTGAAGTAGAAATAGTTTAATAAATAGAGCAACGTCAGAGGGATTAAGTAAGAAACGAAAGAAGATTAAACATTTCGACTGAGCAATTTATAAAGCAGACAGAGTCAAATTTCAATAGTGGTTGGTTTAGCAGATTGGATCGACAGTTGGAGTTGAGTAGAGTTAAGGATTAGTTGAGGTATTTGCAGTCCCTGCTCAACTTCTTGTACACCACTAAACTGTTGAGATAGGGTCACAGACTCTTCCCTCTTTAAAACTATTGGCTTTCTGTCCTAACTAACTCTTGAACTACTTCTCTCAACTAAGAATAGTTGAAAAGTTTTCCAGTAAGAACATTTTAGTGCCGAGATAGTTTTGAAAATAACAACTTATTTTTCTCATTCAAGCAAGAATAAGAATGGTAATCCAGAATGCAATTACGTTTTATCATATCTGAAAAAAAAGTGTCCCATAAAATGTGCACCAAACTTTCTTCTCATAACTATATAAATATATAATTTATGAGAAGTTTCGGGGTTTAGAAGTTAATATTCTTTTATTGTTACGCTTTTTATCAAAATCAAAATGTACAATAAAAATAATTTATTTATGTTAAAGAATCGAACTCGATCTTTTCCTAATAATACACACTTGAAGGAATTAGTAGTATCGAACGATATATTGTAATAGTTACACTTATGTACTTAAATAAATAAAAACACTATTTAAATTTTAGATACTTCTGAATTTGTCTAAATCACAAGTACTTTCAGTGGTTAATTACGAACTAAATTAAAGAAAAATATTCATGAACATATAGGTGAAAAGAGGAGGTTTAGGTATATTGGGCGGAGGGGAGGGGGTACCAGGGAAGGGTACTAATTGAGATTTCAACTTAGAATGAAGCACCTAATATTTATATAGTGTTGTTATTTATTAAATTAAATATAACACATGAAAGTTATTATATCACGGCTATGCTTTAAATACATCCTAATCAGCTTTTTAGGGTTTCGTTGGTAAAACCAAAAAAAAGAAACCCTAATAGTTTCGTTCCTGTGTCTGTCTGTCACTATGGTTCCAATAACTTTTGAACCAAAAGAGATAAAAGCGTGAAACTTACCAGTATTAAAGATCGTTTTGACGCGCACACAGGAAAAATATAGGGAACTCAAAAAAATCAGCTGTTCAAATTCAAAATGGCGGATAATTCACATCGCGAGAAAAAAATATTTTTTTTAAATTTTAAGTGGGGTATCAAATGAAAGGTATTGAAGAGTAGATTACAAATATATATACCACTTAGGGTTAGTGTTTCATTTTCGGCGCCATTTTGTTAAAAAACATCGAAATTATTCGTTCCCCCCCCTTCTCCCCCTTCCCCCTTACTAATTTTGTTTCACAATACCAACGAAACCCTTTTTACGTGAGAATTCACGCCTTACCAATTTATTATTATAACCGGAGTAATCTATTATAAGTAACCGACACTTGCCAGCAACAGTAACAGGTTTATTTATGTTGTGTTGAATTCTATAAAAAGCTTCTATAAAAGGTTCTGAGAAAATTCGAAAGAAGCACCACTAAATTAATTCAAAGTGAGATTCTATTTCATAAATCTTAAGTTATAAATCGTTAAGTTTAAAACATTATTTCATAGAAAATTTGTCTATTCTTGAATCAAAGAGCTATATTTTTACACGATTTAATATAATTTGTTAGTGATTTACAAATTATGTAATCAATTTTAACCTATATGACAACATGGAAATCTATAAATTTTACATATTATGTATTTCCAATAACAATGTTATTAATATTGTTCTAGATTTTTTAAAATGTTTTATCTATATAAATTTTAGGTAAGCCTATAATTTATACATTATATTTTGTGCTAGCCTAATTTTCTAATATCTTGGGCACTATTACCTTCAAAAGGCATTTTTTTTAACCCACATTTTCTCATGATTGAATTTTGTGAACCACTAATCTACTTATATAATCAAACCGAAAAACCTATGGTCGACTCCAAGTGTATTTTATCTATTTTATCTATTTTTCTCCATTTTTCTTTTTTATTCTTACAAGAATCATTCTTATATTCCACCTCGAAGAAGAAAATAAATGTTTCTGAAAGGTCGCTAAATCCAAAACTTTAATTTTCATCATCTAGAGGTTGTATAAAAGGGATTAGTATCCTCAATTACAAAGAATGTTAATAATTTAATCTTTAAGACACGGAAAACTATAAATTCTTTTTCTCATCTATCTATATTATTGAAAAAAGTTTTGTAAACAAACAAGTTCAGTGAGAGTGACATACTTAACTGAGTGTAGAGTGCGTTGGGAGAACCCCTCTAGAAGAGGGAGGAGTCCGGGGGAGAAAAGGGGGAGTTTGAGAGTGACATAATACTAACTGTGTAGACAGAAAAAGGGAGATATACATAATATATATTCGTCAGAGAATATGAATTAGATGAATTAGATTGTCAGCGAGAAAAAGGAAAGTAGATAGTAGTTGAGCCTATCTCCACTACTTTAGCCACTATACTACTTCCCTTCTCATACCACGTCGGCCGCGCAGCTGCCGCTACCACGTTTTTTCGGGGGTTGACGAGCGAAGCGAGTAGGAGGTGGAGCCCCCTAGTCTTTATAAAAAATAAAAATAACAGTAAAAGTGCTCACTCACACTTCTCGTTTTACGTGATTACTACTGATTGAATTTTGGGGTTTTATTTCGGGTATGAGATGAAATTTTACCGATAAACTCTTGTTACTCCTCCAAGGTTGTTGGGAGTCACTTCACTCCCACACCGAATCCTTCTCATTAATTAATCTTCTTCAGCATCAGGAAACTAAATACTTTATAAAATCGTACTAATGAACAGATTCAACTGCTTTTTCTTTTTTTTAAAAAAAATGTAATGAATCATTAAATATATTCATTAAAAAATTAGGCAAAAAAACATTAAATATTTGTACAACAAAGATTTATTATTATTAAAACAATAATTACAAGATAAAAATAACTTTTTATATACTACGCTTTTAAATTTTCTGTTGAATCATATACATATACCTAATTTCCATTGTTATAATATAATGTTAGTGAAAAAAAAAAAAAAAAAAAAAAAAAAAAAAAAAAAAAAAAAAAAAAAAAAAAAAAAA
>KZ653948.1:959-11647 GCA_001010745.2 Gerris buenoi | reverse complement strand
CCCCCCCTCCTCTCCCTTACTAATTTTGAAGTGGGGTATCAAATGAAAGTTATTGAAGAGTAGATTACAAATATATATACCACTTAGGGTTAGTGTTTTATTTTCGGCGCCATTTTGTTAAAAAACATCAAATTTTTTCTTTTCCCCCCTCCCCTCCTCCCCCTTACTAATTTTGTTTCACAATACCAACGAAACCCTTTTTACGTGAGAATTCACGCCTTACCAATTTATTATAATAAAGATTTAATTTTACTCTGAAATATTCGCTTTTCTTTGGTCCACGGATTATCCGGCCCTTTGTGAGTTCCGACCATGCTCCGTTCCCGTAGGTGACTGATATGGATATGAGGGGTCCTACTGTGCTCTATACTGGTCAGGGGTTACTTTTCGGGGGTTGACGAGCGAAGCGAGTAGAGGCAGAGCCCCCTAGCCTTATAAAAAATAAGTTTTTTAAACTGTCTAATAAGCTGAGTTATCACTATAAAACGATTTAAAACGTAGCTATCGAACTAATTAGCTTTTGAATCTATACATATAAGAAGCAGTTTAAATTGCCTTATACAGACTTATACTACATAGCAGACTAATACAGTTTCATTATCGAGTATTTCACTTAGTTTCCTTACACAAATTTTATCCTTAAAAAATAAAAAAATAGACTGCCAATTAGTGTGGCACATAGCTTCCTCGCATCCTATCATGAACTTTATTGTTATAATGTAATTAACATTATTGTTATATTCTTTACTTTCTACAACTATTAATAGTTTTAGTGACCTTTAACACTTCATAGCGGTGTCGCTGTTGGTTTTACTAAGAAATTGTATTTGAAAAAAAATGTTTGTCTCATTGAATGGATGAAGTTTGATTTTTTTCTCGGCCTGAAATTCCAATTTTAAATATGAAGTTCACGTTTACGTGAGCGTTACGCGTGAACGCTTGGATGGATAACGTTGTCCAACGAACTTGTCCTGGGCATTGGTAAAATGAACATGTCTACCAAAATTCATCAAGATCGGTCAAGAATTACTCAAGTTATCGTCGGACGTTTCAAAATTTTCGGACACACAGACCGACAGACAGACAGACAGACAAACACGAGACCAAAAATGTTCCCTGATGTCTTAAACGGATTTCTGTTTTGGAATTTTTAAAATTGGAGGCATAAAAATTTTTCGTTCTCAAAAGTGAACACAATGCTTCCGTTACCTTCGGTAAGCTCGGAAGCAATAAATATTATTATCTTTGCTATTATATTTTTATTCAAGTGATGAAGGAGCAATATTATGTTGATATTAATATAAACTTGGCATCGCGTGGCTCTATCATTGAAGCGAGCGCATAGTAATAGTAATAAATGTGTATTGAATATTGAAAAAATAGATAATCATGCATCATGATGAGTTGATAGATAATGGGTATAGTAGTAGATCAGCGGCTAGTAGTAAGGGAACCACCCCGCATTCTTACTATTCCTCTAACCACACATCTCCTTTTCAATTATTATAAAATGTATCACTTCATTACTCAAATACTACTGCTTGTATCAAGTTGAAATTTTACATACTTGTTTCAATCGTACTTTAGACGATGTATATGAAGTTTTATTAAAATCGTTACGTTAAAACGTAAGATATCGGTAAAAAGGTTGTTTTCTCTATTTTAAACGTTTGGGTCCGCTTTAATAGTTTTAGCGATCTTTATTAATTCATAGCGGTGTCGTTGTTGGTTTTACTAAAAAATGTTATTTGAAAAAAATGTTCGTCTCATCGAATAGGTGATGATAGAATTTTTTCCCGTTCTGAAATTCCAATTTTAAATTTGAAGCTCACGTTTACGCGAGCATTGCGCGCGAACTCTTGGACGGATCAAGCTGTCCAACGAACTCGTCCTGAGCATTGGTAAAATGAACATGTGTACCAAATTTCATCAAAATCGGTCAACTTTTACTCAAGTTATCGTCGTACGTTTCAGACACACAGACAGACAGACAAGATGCATATTTCGTTGAATGTAAGAAGCTCGCTTACGCTCGCTTCAATTATGGACAAATGTTCAATGGTACAATTCCAGGAAAATTCACCAATATTTGGCCTTTGAAGTTGAATATCTAATATTTTCCTCTTAGAAACCACTCATTGCCTACACAATTATATTTGGTATAATATTATCCTGTTTAAAGAAATTCTGAGTTGAG
The DNA here is from genome assembly GCA_001010745.2 of Gerris buenoi. Taxonomy (NCBI): domain Eukaryota; kingdom Metazoa; phylum Arthropoda; class Insecta; order Hemiptera; family Gerridae; genus Gerris; species Gerris buenoi. The sequence continues at coordinate 9,450 of KZ653948.1, read as the reverse complement.
AGCTCATCTTCTAGTTATTAAGAAAGTAATTATGAATGAAAGAAAAATGGAAACCATAAAAATACAAAAATTATTTTATATCTGAAAATATAAAATATAAAGCTAAGAATATCCTTGCTTTGTAAACTAAAGATGGAAAAATATAAAAATAAACTTCCTTTTCAATCCCTTTAGAGTCTTGTATCCCTTTATACTTTGTATGCCGGTAAAATGAATTAGTTTTCTTTTGAAAATATATATATATATATTTTTTTTTCGAGTAGCTCCGGAAGCTAACTTATCCTGTTCTCGTTCTTTCCAATGAATGCAGATCCGTTCAATAGGTGTGCCCGTTCGTTTCTGATCCTCTAAATCGACAGTTCATTTGATATCGGTTTGACTAGGACGCTGGGTCGAAAAATGCTCAACAAATCATATTTTTTGCTAGCTTAAATTTTTTGTATCCCTAAATGTCTTCCTTTGTACGCTTGTCTATCAAAAGTTTAGTGTGAATATGTATTGAACATATATATTTTCTTTATTATTTTATTCCAAATCTCAGGTGGGGTACAGGTACACCACGTATCAAAAAAAAAAAAAAAAAAAAAAAAAAAAAATCAATTAATAAAGTGTACTCTTTTATTTTTTTGTAAAACCCCTTCAACTCAATATGTTTATGAGTGATCTTTTTACTTTTAAAACTCTTGTGTAGATTTTCTACATTGGAAAATTTATATGATGGGCTCACTGCTCTGAGAAAGGGAAAATAAAATTCTTCACATTGATGAAGTCAAAGTTGCTTTTTCCTTGGGCTATATTTTATATTTTACGAAAAGACTTGCACTCAATCTGTGTAATATGGCCAACAAAACACTTTCCTTTTACCTTCCATACTTCATCCTCTACTGACCAAACAAATATGATGGTTTGTGCCAAGTTGCATCATAGGTATGTGAGCAAGTCTAGAGCCTGGTAGAATAGGAACTAAGCCTATGGCAATGAAAAGTCTCTTTGATCTATGATTTCCAGTAAAGATGACTGTTGCTTCTTGCTAATGGTTCGCTGGGTAATGTTTCCTCTCTACCAGTTTAATATCCTTCAGTCTTCAAGCCTACATCTATATTCTAAACCAACCTTCTCTAACATTAATACCTTTCAATCTCACCCTACAGGTCCTTTCAACATGCTCTCATTACTCCCCTACATAAGACTCAGTATCATGTTACTTTGCCGTAAAGCTAACCAATTTGTTGTTCTATAAGTAATATTGTGCGTCGATTAAATAATGTTATCTACAAGCTTTATGCAACATAATTAATTGTTTAAATATTTTGTTGCTCGTAAAGAAATTGGCTCTTGCTTAGATAACCTTGTGAAGGTTAAAAGTTAAACTATTGGCAAATTTACATTGCTGAGATACCTTTGCAACTTACTGATACTGATCTTGCAGCTGGAATTTTCTTTCAACAAATCTAATTTAGATATAGAATTTTTAATAAAAGCACAAAATTATCAGCACTTATTACTTTTAATTATTGATGAGATGGGATGCCTGATTTCCCCTTTTTGAGACTAAATAGAGGAACAGTCCTGTTATTCAACAGATGATGGAAAACCGTACTAACGCAATATGGAGTTGCACTTTCCATCGATTTAAAGCAGGCATTTGGTAGTCTAAACAGATAAATATTCAAAGCTCATGATACTCTAGAATACCCTAAAAAGGTGGTATAGCTAAAAGTTATGATTATGACGAATCCCCATGCAGTAATTCTCATTTTATGTAAGATTAAAGCTATTGGTGATAGGCTGTTGGCAAATTTTTTTTTAACTTAGCTTTATATATTGTAATGAGAAGGAAAAAAAGAAGAGAAGAAGATGCTATATGCACTTGCGAGAGAGGTTGATGGTACCAAGAGGACCTTTTGCGTTTTATTAAGTGGCAGAGGTTGGGGTGGCTTGGACATCACAGCTAGAATGAGAATGTCAGAGTAAAGAATAGCCAATAGGATATAAAAGGGAGACTCTAAAATCGTTGTAGAAAAGGAAGGTCGAGATTTTGATAGGATGGTAGCAGATCTCATCAAAATAAAAATTAGTAGATGAAGAACGCGAGTCTTTCTTAGATAGGGATGAATGGATGAAGGTCCGATGGACGAGGTGGGTTATAAGAAATTGATTGAGAAGAAAGGAGTTCTATTTGAGGTGACTTTCTTATTTATATGAGAAAGTAAAAAATATGAAATGAAATTTAAATATTATTAATAGGAGGAGTTGATCCTGGGGGCATCTGCCAATTGAGTAATGCAGCAATGGAGATCAAATTGAGTTAATAATAATATATATTTATTTAATTTATCGCATTTACAGTATAAAACAATACTCTTCCTACAATATGCAGTGAGGAAATGTAGAAAAAAAAACCTTTACATTTTCAAAAAAAAAACATTAAGCAGTCGTAGAATCCTTTTAAAAAAAAATTCTTTGTACACGCTCTCTTCAAACTGTAGGTAGCCCCAAATTTGGGCACCATAGCAATGGATTGAAAACGTCACTGCATTAAAGACAGCGACTTTCTTAGAATAAGGGATGTCAGAATTATTTAACACCTGCTTCCATGTAATGTTGTAACTGAGTTATACTTGTAAAATTCTATCTCTGAAATGGTGATTAAGAGACATCTTGGGAGTAAAAATAATCCCGAGATATTTTTAGGAGTTAACAATATCCAGTTTATTCGATCCGTAATAAAATGTTTCGTACTTTCGTAAAATTGGGTTAGTATTTATATTTAACAGAGTTTTGTGCATCTAAGTTTAGTTGGGATTTTCGGGGATGTATTTTATTACTGAACAATAATTATCGTAAAATTATCACAAAATTATCAATAATTATCAACTAATAGAAAAGTTACTTTAGTGGAGAGACGTCTTCCTTTATTCTTAAGTATTAATGTATTTTTTCTACTATGAGTAGATATCTCAGCTAATCTGGCTCCAAGAAACAATAGAGGCAATCTCTTTACATTCGTGATATAGTAATTATTCAAATTTCGTATAAAATTGACTAGATTTAAACAGAAAAGGAAATTCCTTAGCTATTTTAGGTTTATTTAGAATAAACTGAGGTATTTTTGGAATAAGAAGGAACCTGGCAGTAGTCCTCTCAATTTTATTTTTTTACGAGAATTACATAAGAAGTTATTTTTAGTATGAACATTTCTACAGACCCATATTTTATATTTCCGACAATTTTGTATTTCCGTTAGCCTATATTGGATAACAAAATACAAATACTCCTTTTGTTAAACGTATTTTTTTACATTATATCAAAAAGAATTCTTGAAACAAAACTAAATAAAGGCAGAAAACAAAAAATATAAAAATAAAAATAACGGAGAAATCTGGTCAACTGAGAAACAAGTTATATATATATATATTTTGTAGAAACAGGCCATCATAAAGAAAGCAAAGGCTAGGCCCATTTAAGGGGGCAAGGCCCTCTGGTAAGAATAGGGCCCGCTGGGAATTCTAGGGGCCCTTCAATACCGTGGAGCTTCCTGAAGCCCCATGGGACAAAAACCCTTCGTTGATGGAACTAGTGGACCCCACCAGACCCCCAACTATATTCTCGCTTCAATAAAAAACAATAGATATATAAAAATGTATATCTATCCCTTCTCCTAATCCTAACTGTGATTTCTTATTCCGTTCATATCCATTTTTTTTTATAAATATTAAGTAAACCACAAGAAATATGCTAATTAGTGTGGCACATAGCTTCCTACCTTCCTAGACGAAATGGACCATGTGAAATACGAGTAGGTTTAAATTAAAAAATGTTAAAATTAAAATGGGACCATTTTTAGGTACTAGACGTTCGGGACACAAAAAAAGTCGCCCTGCGGAGGCCGAAGCAGAGAGAGGAGTCGAGTACGAACGGGCCTTACCCCACCTCTAGTTTCTACACTATGAATTCTACCCTCTTTAGTCTAAATATTTCTTTCAAGGCCTTTTCGACTATGACTATTCATAAAAAAATACGTGTGGTGTCGCGGGACATCCGGTAGGAACGAAGTTTTCCTTACATTTTTCATTANAACAAGTTATATATATATATATTTTGTAGAAACAGGCCATCATAAAGAAAGCAAAGGCTAGGCCCATTTAAGGGGGCAAGGCCCTCTGGTAAGAATAGGGCCCGCTGGGAATTCTAGGGGCCCTTCAATACCGTGGAGCTTCCTGAAGCCCCATGGGACAAAAACCCTTCGTTGATGGAACTAGTGGACCCCACCAGACCCCCAACTATATTCTCGCTTCAATAAAAAACAATAGATATATAAAAATGTATATCTATCCCTTCTCCTAATCCTAACTGTGATTTCTTATTCCGTTCATATCCATTTTTTTTTATAAATATTAAGTAAACCACAAGAAATATGCTAATTAGTGTGGCACATAGCTTCCTACCTTCCTAGACGAAATGGACCATGTGAAATACGAGTAGGTTTAAATTAAAAAATGTTAAAATTAAAATGGGACCATTTTTAGGTACTAGACGTTCGGGACACAAAAAAAGTCGCCCTGCGGAGGCCGAAGCAGAGAGAGGAGTCGAGTACGAACGGGCCTTACCCCACCTCTAGTTTCTACACTATGAATTCTACCCTCTTTAGTCTAAATATTTCTTTCAAGGCCTTTTCGACTATGACTATTCATAAAAAAATACGTGTGGTGTCGCGGGACATCCGGTAGGAACGAAGTTTTCCTTACATTTTTCATTAAATATAAATTATAAAATCACACTGCTAAGTACGTATACATTGCTAACTTACTATGTACTTATTTTCGATATTTACAAAACCAAGTGACATTTTTGACATATAACAAAATAAACAAAACAAGTCAAGTAACAGGGTTTCATAATAACATTTTCCCCGTCTTTTTGGAGCTCACGTTTACGCGAGCGTTGCGCTTGAACGCTTGGGCGGATAACGTTTTCCAACGAAATTAACCTGGGCATTGATAAAATGAGCATGTGTACCAAATTTCAACTAACTCGGTGATCTTTTACTTAAGTTATAAGTTATCGTCATCAGTAGATTTCGTGACGGATTTTGCGTGACGGTGATTTTGGTCGTTTTTTTCGGATTCACTCCCGGGCTCCAGAACGTACCATAAGGAACTTCGTTCCAATAAAAATAAAACTTAAAACATACAAATGTTTATATAGCAAAAATAATCAATATTTAAACATAGACATATATAAAGCATGCATTAAAATAGAAATAAAATAGAGATTAAATTATTCGTTATATTTACATTGTTTAATATTATGTACTAGCTGGATACCCGTGCTTCGCTACGGAGTGATATATTAATTTGATAAGTTTATAAACTACCTATTATCAAAAAAACATTTACATTATTTTACTATGCGAGAATATCTAGATTCTATCCTTCCCACATATACCCCTCCTCTTTGATAAGATAATTTGAAAATCATCTTAAATTTACCCCCCTCTTAAATGTAAATATGATAAAAGTGTACATAAAAATATTTACTGTGCCCTTAAAGAGCTTTTCAACGATATGCATCACGAAGGGTATCTATGGTACAAAGGGGTACCCCTTTGTACCAAAATTTAAATTTAGAAAATTCATGTACACTGTGACCTCCCTCTTGCTTTGAAGGAAAAGTGTGTAAATATTCATCAAATAGCGATGAAACTGTAGATTTGTATAAAAGACATACCCTCCGACACTCTTATTTTTATAATAAGATATAGCTATATTTTTCCATTATACCCCCTCCTAAATAAAAATATGACAAAACAGTACATAACAAAAATGAATGTACTCTGAAAGAGCTTTCTAACAATATGTATCATAAAGGGTATTCATTACTTTGACCCCGTATTCATTATTTGTACCCCGTACCCCTTTGTACCAAAATTTATGTTTCGCAAATTCATGTAGACCTTGATTTTTTCCTTGCTTTGAAGGTCAAGTGTGCTAATTTTCATCAAGATCTGAATAAAACGGTAGTTTTCTATAAAGAACATACATACATAGTGTTGACTTTTATATATTCATATATATATGGCCACCATCTTGAATCAAAATGCCCGCTTGGTATACCATTTATCTAAAGTTACTAATTTCATAAAAAGGAGCTAACTTCTAAATTTCAAGGTTCTAGTGCAATGATTTCCGGAGATATCGTGTTGTAGAATTTTGTGTATAAATGGCCGCCATCTTGAATCAAGATGGCAGATTTTAAAAATATTTCTTAGCGATCACCTAGGAGGTAAGAGGAACCCACCTACAAAATTTCATGGTCATAGGTACAGTGGTTTTAGAGATATCGTGATGTGTCAGTGAGTGAGTGGTATTTGGATTTTATATATATAGATTATCATTTAAATCCAAGAGTGATTTACCTGGAATAAGTACACAAATAATAGACTACTAACTAATAGAATTATAATAACATGTAAGTAATAAATACAAAAAATAAAATATGAATTAAATTGAAATATGATTTCATTAAAACAAAGATTTGTAAGTAGATAAATGTGAGTTTAAATAGTTTATCGCATGATCAGTGCTTCTACTAAATGAGAAATATATTTTTATAATAGGTATAGAGTATCTTCTTTGGTGTGACACCACGTATTTTAAGAATTCCCAGCAGTTTAAAATATAAACATCACATAATTATTATTATTATTAAAAACCCTTTTCTTTTTTCTTCTTTTCTTTTTAATAGTCCTAATAAATATTATATTATAAACACGATCCATCGGTGCTCAAATAAACCATTTCTTGATTTAACAAACCAACAATTGATTTATTTAAAAAAAATATTTGTTAGGATTAATCTACCAGTCCAGTAATCACTGTAATATATGTATATGCGTAGAAAATTATAAAATCTAGAACATAATTTGAGTATTATTTTAATTGAAGGCGGTTGGTTTGATGTTTGCAACATAACTATTTATTTAAATTGAACATGTAAAAAATAAATAATATGTTAAATATGTAGGGTATTCAGTTTATTATTTATCATATTCATAAACATTATATTAATAATTGGCAATATGAAATATGTATTAATAATAATGTAGTGGATAAAATGGTATATGCTTTAAAGAATCTAATAAAAGCTATCTAAATATTATTCACTTCGTAAAAAATAAATTAGTCTTTATGTATGTTCATAATAATTAAAGAGGACTATAGATAGTAAAGACAATGCAATTTATAAATAATTTTTCCAGAAATAAGCAATATTTTAATCCATTATCTTGTTAAACGAAATATGTAAAAGTAAAGGGGCTTAAAAGAGTGCGTGTTTAAAGTTGTAGAGGTTGACTGTAGAGGGGGCGATGGCGACTTCATTTTTTTGTCCCGTACGTCTAATATTTGTAGGTTACCATTGTACATTTAATTTTAATTAGATAAGTGCTTATTAAAATTTACGTGACAATAGAAAAGAAGGAGCCATAATGTGTGTTGACTAATTTTGGCATACTATCCAAATTTAATTTAAATCGGTTTTAAAAAAGTAATTAACAAGTATAATGAGGTAAATATATTTTGAATCTACCTCAGTATACAATTAAAATATAGGTTAAAGAGTGATTGTTAAAACAGCTGCAATTTATATTGCTCGCACCATCTATGAGCTAACTTTGATATACAGCCCAAATTTAATCAAAATCAGATGGTAGTTTTAAAAAGACGGGCGTTACAATTAAGAGGAAAGAGAATCCCTCTTGCATCTAATTCATCATATACTATACATTATACATAGTATTTTAATACTTATGTCAGAAAAAGGGTGTGGTTCCTTGGCTAATTCTAAGAACAAAAATTTCTTTAAAAATTCCTATTACGTTTCGAGATTTAAGGCATCATTTATTTTTTTTTTTGTTATGTTTGGTATTTTGACGATATTTTGGGAACCGATTCCTTTGAAATACAAAATTTAGCTTTTTTCACAAAGCTAATATTGGCTACTTTTTAGGTTATGAGTACTCTCAACTCACCTTTTTTTGAAGCACCTTTGAATCTTATATTTACAATCCAACATTTACACGAACCAACATTATTTTTACAAACCTACACCTTTGAATTTAATAGTACTATATACATATATAGGGTGTGGCAAAAGTTCGGCAACGGCTAATTATCTCCGTTAATATTTGAGATATCAAACTGCGGTTTGTTGCAATCTTCATCATGCATAAAAAACTACTTTTTTTGATGGGTACCCATTTTTACCATTTTTGGAACCCCTATAGTCAGGGCTAGATTTTAAGCGGAAGGCGGCGGAACGGCGTTCCGGGACCTCTCTCTCTGTGATAAATAAATAAAAAATGATCAGCACTAAAATTTGCACTAAGAGTGTGGGTTTATGTCTAAAACTGCTTAAAATGTTGTTTATGAACTGTTAGGGCCTAAGCCCGCGGCTAACGAAACGGTGACTGAGTATAAACGATTGGACT
>KZ653947.1:18321-28450 GCA_001010745.2 Gerris buenoi | reverse complement strand
GACTAATCGTTGTATATATATATATATATATTGAATTAAGTATATTCACTTTCAGAACCAAAAAAAGGGTGGGAGGTACCCTGATCCCAAAGATTTGTTATGTATAATGATAAATTTGCATCTCTATCGAGTTACAATCTATCTGTTTTTTTATTTTATTTTTTTTATTTTTTTATTTTTTTTTTTCAATTTCTGAAGGTAAACCTTGATTAAATACATAAAAAAGTGTATGTATACATAATATAGGGCATATACTCGTACTCTTATACCAGACTTCAATTCATTAGGAGGTGATACTACTTTTAAAAGGGAGTCAAGAAATTGGTATGGACCATGTCTTTTTCTTCTCCATTCTGAAGTTAAAGCCTTAAATTGTTTTTGGAAAAAATGATTTTTTTTTTTTTTTTTTTTATAACAAAATACAAATATTTTATATTAAGAAAACATAATTTTAAAAACAATTTATTTTGACCTTTCCGCCCAACCTTTCTTATCTAGAAACCTTTCCGCCCTCGCCTGCGGCTTGTGCGTAAATATTTCTCTCGAGTGCAGCAAAGACCCACTTTGCGCACTAGTTGCACAAATAACTAAAACAAGGCAAGGTTATTAATACAGTTAAGAAATGTATCGTATTCTGGAAAATCACTATTTAGCTATATTATAATATAGTCCTAGTTTAAAGAATAAATGATAAATTAATCATGTGATGCTTACGTGATTAGATTTAGCAGTTGGTTAATATCTAAAAGCTTAAAATGAAGTAAAGAAAAATTTGGAGGCAACAATTGCATCAGATCATACCGCTTGTAAATAAGGGAAAATATGTGATGACATACATTTGCTATTTAATAATAATATTAATGTGAAGCGTAGCAACACGTCAATAATGTTATTATTGTATTACTTTCTCAGATTATAGGTTTAAGCGATTTAATAGTTTAATAGATAAAATATACGAAGACAATAAGGGTAAAGTTGATAACCAATGTATATGAAATTTTAGCATTAAAGATCGAAATCAGGAGGGAAGTGAAAAAGGGAGAAATAATCTGCTGATGGATTTGCATGTGAAGAAATTTGTTGATGGATCATCCAAAATCCAAAATATATATGAAGTATTTGAGGGAAAAGGAGTGAACATTTTATTTATGAGCTTATGCAGGAGCTATAGAATTAGTTGGTCCAGAAGCCGCTATATTTCAGATATGAGTTTTTTTTATGAAAGCAGACAAAATTCTTCTCTGAAATATGAGTTCTCATCTTAACACAAATCTGTGTCACAAAAAACCAATAATAATTCAACCCTTATTATTATCATTAAAACTAATTAGAAGTGCAATAAAAACACAAGATTAATACTTTATCTCCCATTTTGTATTCCTTTTAACTTTCTTTCCTTAATGAGTTGAGAGCGATGTGTTGATATCGGATTATTTTATCAACAGAAACTGTCTTCGATTAAAAGTAATTGCTTAAAAAACCAGTTGCCCAATCTGAAGTTTACAGGTTCCCAAAAAAGTCGTGATATTATAATGGATTTTGTCACGTTCTAAATGCACCCCGAGCTTGATTTGGTGAAATCGTCTTCAGGAAGATGAGAGTTTGACTTTGGTGCCGAGTTCCTCCCAATTAAAATTATTTCTTACAAATAATTACAAAATCGGTCCGACAAACTCGAACACAACTTTCACACTTACATAATGACATAATGATATAATTAAATACCATAATTTCGTGTAATTCAATTAATTTATTATAAAAAAATATTTACATTTCGGTGCCTATTTCACCAGGGACGGTTTTTTGCTTCCGAGCTTACCGAAGGTAACGGAAGCATTGTGTTCACTTTTGAGAACGAAAAACTTTTATGCCTCCGACAGAAATCCGTTTCAGACATCAGAAAACATTTTTGGTCTCGTGTCTGTCTGTCTGTTTGTCTGTCGGTCTGTGTGTCCACGAATTATGAAACGTCCGACGATAACTTGAGTAAAAGTCAACTAATTTTTATGAAATTTGGTATACATGTTCATTTTACCAATGCTCAGGACGAGTTCGTTGGACAACATTATCCGTTCAAGCGTTCACGCGCAACGCTCGTGTCAACGTGAACTTCAAATTTAAATTTGGAATTTTAGGTCGGGGAAAAAAATCAAACTTCATCTTTTCAATAAGATAAACATTTTTATCAAATACATTTTTTTAGTAAAACCAACAGCGACACATCTATGAAGTGTTAAAGATCGCTAAAACTATTAATAGTTTTTACAAAATAAATAATACAACAATAAAGTAATATAAAAATTATGTTAATGTAAATAAAACAATAAAGTAAATGACAGGAGGCGAGGAAGCTATGTGCCACACTAATTGGCAGTGTATTTTTAATTCCAATAGATCAATATTAATAGATTTTGCTTTTTTTCTGTATTCCTGTAGCCGGGTCTATTTCTAATGAGGCATTTTCCATACAATATTTTATCCATAGGGGTAGGGGGTGAATATAAATTAGAAAAAGGGAGAGATTAAGGAAAGTTCACAATCAAGAATGTCCTTAATTAAGAACTATCCAACTCCACTATTCTAGAGATGTAAGAGCACTAGCGCTGCACGGGAATATGGTGGTAAAATTTTAAACCACTTATGATCTTTTGAAATTTGTACTATTTTGTAAATAAACAATACAAAAAAAAATCAGCCTCGGTGGCCGAATGAGATGCGCGATAGCTCAAAATGCGAAAGTTCCCGGGTTCGAATCTAGTAAATTGACAAATTAATTTATTATGTAATTTATTTCTTTGAATTAAGATGTTTAACATCTTTTGAATGGTGTTAAAGATTTAGTTACAATATTAACCGCCAAATTCCCTTGGAGTGCTAGTAGTCTAACACAGTTAGATAAAGAGGGGAGCTGGAAATCTTTCCGTTTAAGGATTCTAAATGCCTCAGGTGTGGCATTTAGCTATTCTTATTTTGTAAAATAAATTTATGCTAAATTCAATACGAAAAAAATACGCGTGGTGGAAACGAAGTTCCTTACGCTTAATATAAATTATAAAATCACATTGCTAAGTATACGATTCAAACTTCTTATACATGGCGAAGTTAAAAAAATAAAAGAAAAGCTTTTTTTTTATCATTGTAGCGAGCGTCTTGCAATAAATATGTATTATTGCATATTGAGAAAAAAGTTAATCATGTTGAGTTTATAGTTAATAGGGCGGTTGTAGTGGCTGTATTGGGAACAGTCTCGTTTTCTACCTACCCGGCCTCAGTTTAAAACATTATAAAATATTTCACTTCACTACGCAAAAACTTCTGTTTGCATCATGTTAAAATTTTAGATGCTCCTTTCAATTGTGCTTTAGACAAAGTTTTATTAAAATCGCGTTACGTTAGTACGTTTAAGATACCGGTAAAAACGTTGTTTTCTCTGCTTCAAACATTTAGGTCTGCTTTAATAAATTTAGCGATCTTTATCACTATCACTTCACAGCAGTGTCAGTATTGATTTTACTAAAAACATTTTTTTTATAAAATTTGTTTCTCTCATTGAATAGATGATGTTAGATTTTTTTTTTCGTGCCCTAAAATTCTAATTTTACATTTGAAGGTTTACGTTTAAGCGAGCGTTGCTTGCGAACAATTGGGTAGATAACGTAGTCCAACGAACTTAGCCTGAACAAGGTTAGAATGAACATATGTAATAAATTTTAACTAAATCGGTTATCTTTAACTCAAGTTGTCATAATTGGTAGATTTCGTGACGGTCAGTTTATCGGATTTACTCCCGCTCCAGACGTAAGAAGGATATTCGTTCCAAAAATACCAAAAACATTAGAGTTACTCATTCCGTATCGAAGCAATGAAATCAAGCTATTATAACTTTAGTATACAAGAGATAGAAACGAAAAAAACTATTGAAGAAAATGATCAAACAATAGCATTATCAGCAAGAAGATCGATTTAGTGGTATTTTCGGCTGTACACCAAGTGCGCCGGGAAAGGTCGGGTCACGGTCGAAGTGCGCCAGCCCCTTTTTTGAAGGGTACGGTCGAAGTGCGCCGGGTTAATCCCATCTATTGAAACAGGTAGTCCGCCCTCCTCGGGTCCCCTGAAGGACTAATCGTTGTCAATTTTCGCATATACTCAATATAAAGCGATTTGAACTTACTTTGAACAAACTGCTCAGAATGATACGGCGATCATTAGCAAATCTCAGTGTATTGGAGAATCTGTAGAATTTTCTTGTAAGAACAAAATCAAAATTGAGTCAGAAGATACGCTTTAATTTGAGAATATTTAAAATGAAAATAAATACTTAAAAAATCAAAATCAGATCATTAAACATAGAAAATTTAAGAAAATAATCAAAAGTACGAGAGAAAAAACAATTTATTTTGTTAATAATAAAAATTAAATAAATGTTTCTTACATAAATTACACTTACTTATAAGTAAATGCTAATATTTATTACAAGGGCTTAGTTTACCTTAACATTATACGTATACTCATGAAAACTAAAATCTTCTGTATAATATTATGTAATATACATATAATAGAATTGAGTCTATATTCAATAAATATAATACAAAATAGACATTGAAAGGTGTAATTTATTTCCTAAATAAGTTAAAACTGACTTTCACATTTTAAATCTAGATACCTTATTATTTTAAGCAACCAACGGTAGGCGGTTTGAATCCCACATTGGTATTGGGAATTTAAGCGTGGACAGATCAATATAGTTCTCGGTGATATAGTCTAAAAATCGAACATTGCGATGGCTTATTTTTTGGCTTATAAAGTCTTCAATATAACATTCTTCAACTTCTTCAGGGTCTATATAGGGTAGTCCGAAGATAAACTTAATCAGTTGGCCATCGTTGGTAGAACATCGGTAGTCCTCAATAAATCCTAAATCCTGTATTTTTCTAAAGTGCTTGGGAAGACATTTCGAACGGCTTGTTGGGTTCTAATTTCTAAGTTCTTTGGGTTTAGACGGGGTGCAAGAGGTATAACCCGGGCTTACCTGACCTCACCCTTCAGACACTTTGGACTAAGAGGCTGGCGCACTTCGACCGTCACCTTTTTCTAATCCGAAGGGGGGCTGGCGCACTTCGGTACCAGCCGTATTTTCTACTAAAAAAAAACAAAAAAAAACTAACAAAAAGAAAGTGATAGATTAGAAGTGTGGGAGAAGCTTATATTTCTTTTCAGTTTTTTTTGTTTATGCTTCATTTTTGGGGGTGTAGCAGTAAGGTTTCTTTGGTTTAAAACCATAGCATTTTTTTTTTATTATTATTAGCTTTTTAACTAAACTAAAAATATTTTCTAGATGTGGGAAAAAGTTTTTACCAACAGAAACCTGATCGACACGAGAAAAATCTTTTAACATTGAACATAAATACGATGACAACCGACTCTAGTATCGTAGATTAGTTCAATTTTTATTTGCGAAATTATTTTTATTCGTGATAAAAAAAAAAAAAATCTATACGCAGTATCCTTTATCTTTTTGCTAATACTAAATCTCAAAAGATTTTCATAAAGGATAAGAAAAGAAAAAAATCCTTTTATTATCTTGAATAGAAAGGTTTTTGTTAAGTTTTTTTTTTTTTTTTTTTTTTTCAGATCATAAGAATGAGCTTTTTTCTTGTAAGGTACGTTTAGTTATTGAAAGGTTGAGATTCAGTGATTCAAGTTGTATTACAGAGTGTAAGGTGGAGTAGGAAGCTATATAGATATAAGGGAATATATCGTCTTACTAAGGAACCCTTCGGTATCCTTTGTAAGTTCATCCCTAAGTCCGGCACCGCCCTACTTTTATTGTGTTGTCTGTCTCTTTCCAATGGCTTTCGAAAAAATCCCTTTTTTTCTATCGAGTTGAAGAAAAAAAATTTTTACGACAGGGTCGAGTAAGCAATAAAAAGGTCTCTCGTCCGGTCTTCCGTATTATTTCCTTCGAGTTTTTTGCACTGTAAAAGTAAAAAAAAAAAAAATAATAATAATAAAAAATATAACTTTTTTGCTCGTATACTATGGGTCACAACACAATATAATACTCTCAACAGAATAATTCGATTTACTTCTTGTAATACATAATTGTAACACGTTTACTTTGTTATCATAATTAATCGTTTACATAATAGGGTTAGAGCTTTGGTACTCATAGCCATTCGGGTTAAGTATCGTTATAAAATAATAAAACTATTAAGAAGATTAAAAACAGTTCAGACACATCCCAATATTTTTTTTAGAGTTCTTCTCTGGACAAGAGTCTTGCTAGATGAAAGATTTGGTTAAAATATTGAAGATTTGAAGCCATTGAAAGAATCTTAAGGTTCATTAATTTTAGTTATTGCAACTAGTAAAACCAGTTTCCAATATTTCCATGAGCTATGCATAAATAAGATATAAACAAGATTTTGAGCACTAATGATAGTAGATTACCAATTAAACTAATTATAATGTGTTAGTACACTGATGATGACTCAATTAGTGGTACAATGGTCAGTTAGTGGTACTTTTCAATGCTATTGTACAATGTTACAATTAGAGGCAGTGTACATGATACAATTTTAGTGATATTTTTACAAATGATAGTAGCTAATAGCAATCAAAACATATGATTATGGGTATTACAATGGACACTGATGGTAAATAGGTAGGGAAAAACACTAATTATAGATTATGTTGGTATACTAGTGAAGAGTGAAAATCAAATTATAATCTATACTATGATGATCAGTGTTTGTTTTTTTTTAAAACCAAATATTGCAGATTCTAACCCATCTACCAAGACGAAGAATATTATTTTTATTTTTTTCTTGAAAAACAAAAGTATTCAAAATAAAATATAAATTTTTAATGAAACTTTTTTTTTTTTTTCATTTAGGCCAAGTTACTCAATTATACCTCGCATATGTTAACATTCTAAATTACATTTTAGTGATATCAATAGTTTAGTGATCAATCTTCTTGGAAAATTGCAGACCAAAATAAGTAACCTTTTTTTTTTAAATAACAATTTGTATTCTTGGTGTTATTGATTTCGTAAAAGTGCAAATGTTAATTAATATACATGAAGTCAGTTTTATAAATCAAACATTTAAATCTATCTTTTTTTACATTATGCCAAACATTTTTTTAATTGTTGGATTAATTGATATAGTTTTTCTGTATAAACCTACAATAAACAAAGAGATTGTAATATTTGCTCTTTTGATTAAAATAAATAAATAAATAAAAGCAACCAAAACATTGATATCAAATTAAAACAAAACCATGTGAAGGACAGTTTTAATTAAATAGATTATATATTATATCAAAGGATTTGATATTGGAATAATTCCCCAGTGCTAGAATTCACTTCCAAATTTAATATATTATTTTTTGTATTTTTGTGTAACTGAGGAATGTTTTAATTTATTTACAGAACTATATTAGCCAATCTAAATTTTTGTTTCATCGTGTTACACATGAATGATATTAAATTAAATTTATTTCTGACNGCTAAATTTATTGACTTTGAGCGAACAAAGTTAACTAAGTTAACTAATTAACATGTTTTATTACCATCTCCCCAAACTTCTCTTATCTTTTAAATTTTTTAAATAAAATTATTTTAAAAAGAAAAAAAAAAAAGTTTTTTGGGGGGGGGGTGGTAATTACCCCAAATTTGGGGCAAAAATTCATTTCTCGATTTCGCCTCGGTGTATAATTTTTCTGAACATCTATGCCAAATTTTGTCAAAATCGACCTTGTAGTTTAAGCTCCACACATCAGCCCAGACGACAGACAGATATTTTTTTTAAAAACCAATTTTTTTACTCAGGGGGCCACAAAACGTGTTACTCCATCAAAATCACAAAATCGAATTTTCGCGCCTCACAATACTTTCTCTTTATATGAGAAAGTAAAAAGGAGAATCTGCACACTGTTAATAGATTATTAGCAGGCAAAGCAAAATTTAATTTAAACTATGTTGATAAGTGGTTAGAAAACAAATATAATTAGATTATAATAAATCGATAATCAGTTGAAAAAATGTTCCACAAATCTAGCATACTGGTAATGTAGCGTCATTTTATATATTTAACCGTTGTCTGCCTTTGACACACATTAAACAAACTATAGTTAGTCATCGGGAGTTTCTATGAATTGGAGATAAATTTCAGCTCAAAATTTGGTAAAGCTGTCCCCGAAAACTACATAAAAATATAAGAGACCTTCTTATTTGTTTTCCTCCTTAAAAAAAAGTAGCAAGGTCTCTAAATGTTGAATACACAATTTATCCTTAGATTAACCTGCGCCTGATTTAATCTCTGTGATCTATAGTCTATAACACCAATTATACGCTTTATACATCTAGTGGAGTGACACAAATATAAATCTAGTTTCAAGATAATTGCTTTTTTTAAGATTTACATTTGCTTGGCTTGAAGTGTCAAAACGAAGCTTGCAGAGTTGCTATAGTTAAAGGAGTAGTAATGTGTAATACCTTTCTGCTGTTCTGTATTGACATTGAATAACCTTACGTTTTTGTTTTGCCCTTTTCTTTATGGCACCTTTCAAGTCTTTTCTTTCATCCACCGCAGAAATATTCCTTACTCGACAAACACTGGTTGTTTTGACAGTGAAACTTCCTGCGGGGTCGTTTACCAACCTCCTTCACTGCTACTGAGATTGCTTTCCTATTTGAGTCTTTGTATCCAATGACATTTGACGGTTAACTTAATAGCAAGATCATGTACTTTTGATCTTACCTTGTGGTTTTTCTTTTCTCATTTAAAAGCTAATATGGTTAAAAGAGCCAAATTCATCAGTTTCTTGTCAAAACACAGGTTATAATTATTGCTTTGTTTATTTCATTGGAGTAGTTTTGACGGAGATTTTGTGATATTTAAATAATATTATAGAATTATTTGGTATCTCAGTAAATAAATACTAACGCGCATCTAAGGCATAATCAGTGTATTGTCTGACCACAAGTAAATAAATAATTATTCTTGTGGTCAGAAAATACACTGATCATTCCTTAGATTTGCATTATTATTTATTTACTCAGTTACCAAATACAACAATAATGCTTTGATAACTTTAAAAGTCCCTTTATAACCAACAAATTATCTGATGAAGACTGCATTAGAGTAACCGAAACCGGTCAAATTGTTTAAAATACAATTAATTTTGTATGAAGACGTCTGGTATTTAATTTTAGTTTAGTTTAGTTTTTTCTACTACTAAGTTTTAAGTAACTAAGTTATCTTCCATGATCATTCCTTCTATTTTACGTAACTTCATATTTAAATAAAAACGAACAAATTTTAAAAAGAACTAATAAATTTAACTAAAAACAACACAATTATAGAACATGTAGTCAAAACACGTAGCGTTTTAAAACAAAACAAAGAAATATTTAAAAACAGCTGATTGCGAGTCATGTTTATAACAAACAGTGTTGCCAACTAAATCTTCGTAAAATCCGTTTAAACGCAGCTCTTTTACTAGAATTAAGTTGGCTAAACTGAATTTTCAGGGAGTCATGTCATAACTCCCTGTGACTCGGCCAGGAAGTTAAAACACTTAAAATCCTAAAAACCAGGCAGTTAATTTAATATCTGGAGGTAAAACTAATTTTAAGTTATAGATCATTACAAACTGAACCAGAAATAAAAAATCGCATCTCTAGCTTGAACGGTTCGGGGGATTTGAACCAAAGTACGACGGAGATAAATACATCACCCTCGGCTTATAGATTCGAGGATGATCTACAAAACCCTAAAAATCAAAAACGAATAGAATCTTTTTTAGATTTAAACTTTTAAATATGGCACATGTTGGGCATGGCTTTTCTGAATAAATACACCTAATTTAATTAATATCGGCTGAGTATTAAGACAGCAGAGTATTACACAGACAACAGATATTACACAGAAAAAGTTTTTTTTCTATAAAGTTTGTTTAGTTGATCATATTTATTAGTTCCACATTCAAAAGCTACTCTATTTTTAAAGCAACATGCCTTTAATTTCATTTATTACTCTAGTCAGGCTAAATTTATTGACTTTGAGCGAACAAAGTTAACTAAGTTAACTAATTAACATGTTTTATTACCCTCTCCCCAAAC
>KZ653947.1:0-17892 GCA_001010745.2 Gerris buenoi | reverse complement strand
TCATCGACTGTGTTTTTCTCCAGTGTGTGATAGCGACTCATCATAGAAGAGGTGTAGTTCAATAACCAAACAACGTCTTCACACAAAATAACTGTATTTTAACAATTGACCGGTTTCGGCTGTTCTAGTGCAGCCTTCTTCAGATAATCTGTGTAGGTTATAAGGAGACTCTAAAAATGCAAGTTAATTGCATTTTTGCATCGTTTTAAGTTCTTGCATTTTTAGAGTCTCCTTATAACCTACACAGATTATCTGAAGAAGGCTGCACTAGAACAGCCGAAACCGGTCAATTGTTAAAATACAGTTATTTTGTGTGAAGACGTTGTTTGGTTATTGAACTACACATATTTAGTTATTGATAAATCTTTTTTTTTCTCATTTTCAATTTTTTTTTTAAATTCAACTTTTTATTAAGATCATTAAATAAATATTTCAAATAATAAGTAGGTATACATATCAACAAATTCATAATTAATGATCTTATCAACCTGTTTTGATTCTAATTAACTAAAATATATTATTCGTTTGATACGATTGAACGTTGATAAATTTATATGTATAGTTTTACCTTTAACAAATATCGAGTCTATCTTGTTTTATCCTCGTAAAAGGACGAAATAGTTTTGTTGGTTTTTTTTATAGGGTGTTTGACTGCATTGTCATTGCTCGCCATTTTATTCCATAAGATGAATTTTTAACTTTGAATTGAAATCACTAAATGTCAATTTTTGTCAAAAAAAAAACTTTTGGAACGGTCAATATCTCAGTAGGATCAAGTTTTACAATAAAATGGTGAAGGAATAAAATAAAATTTAATTTTTCCAAAAATCTAATTGGTGCTATCAACTATAAGCCTTTTGGATGGCCATGAAAAACTATTTTTTATGGAGGCATGGTAAAACAAATGTTTATTATTCACAGCATTAACTATTACAGAATATGAAGGTATATTATGTTGTGCGCGTTTAGCAAATACAAGGTTCACTAGATTCACAAACCTTGCTATTTTCTACGTCTACGTAATTTATTTTGAGCTTATAAATCAAAGTATTATCTTAGTATAGCGATCAAAATATTTACGTTAATTTCAGGGTGAGGCTGATATAATGACCAGAGAGTAAATATATATATATGGCTATTGTATCAATTGTAAAAATAGAGAGAACATTTTTGTTGGCTTTAAGGACCATTTTTTCCCACCTTTTGTACCGTTAGGGCCATTAATATTTAAACTTTAAAATACCATAACTCAGGAAGTTTTTGAGGGAAATTACTTTTTTCTTTTTTTGATTAAATATTTGTTCTTTACAAGTCATATTAAACTTTTCCCAAATAAATAATCACTTCGTAAAGCGTTACCATTTTTAATTTTTCATTTACATAGTATATATAATGAGAGAGTATTGAAAGAGTGTAAGATATATGTAAAATTTGTCAGTGTAATATTTTTGTTTAGTAGATTTTGTTGGATTTGACTAACTTTAAAGCCCTGAGTAAAAAAAGCTGTTGACATTGTT
The DNA here is from genome assembly GCA_001010745.2 of Gerris buenoi. Lineage (NCBI taxonomy): Eukaryota > Metazoa > Arthropoda > Insecta > Hemiptera > Gerridae > Gerris > Gerris buenoi. The sequence continues at coordinate 16,375 of KZ653947.1, read as the reverse complement.
TTCTATCAAAGAGGGGTTATTAGAAAATTTCGGATTGGGGTCAATAATTGTCTATTTCGAAAATCAGTTGAGACAAAAATTTAAGAACAAGCTCTGAAAAATTATACTCCAAAATTAAAATATTTAATGTTTTAAATTTCTAGAAAAAACCATTACCAGATTTTTTTTTTTTTTTTTTAGAAAAGGTTCCAGCAATAGAATTAAAACATTTTAACTGCAACTGCAGATAATTTATATCTATTCCAATTTGACTTATTGCCCTATGGCTCTTTTTTACTGTGGTATATACTTTCTATAATTATGAGAAATTAAACAAAAAGAAACAAAATAATTATAATTAATATCAATTGATTATAATGTTTCTGTTTCTTTTTTTATAATTCTATCTATGCATTTATAACCAAATCATAGATATTTATTCATTTATCTATTGGTAATTTGGCCTAAGCAGTGGCAGATAGATTCTCATATCTATACTTTACCATTAATTCTATCTTATATGTTTTAGCGTTATTTGTAATTAAATGTATTTGTGATATTTAAGTATTAGAAGTCAAAGAGTTATCTAATAAAAGTCTCTCTAAAAAAAAGTGATCAAAATATTTACGTTACTTTCTTGGTGAGACTAATATAATGATTAAAGAATATAAACGGACAGAGAACAATTGTATCTAGTTGTGCCCGCATAATTCAACCGATTCATTTTATTCCAATGACATTTTCATTCTATTTAAAGGCTATTAATGAGTTGTTTATTCCGCTTCTATTTATAAGAGCTCTCCCAGAGCCTTGTTATTCGTACGGGCGCGAAAAACAAAAATTAATTTAATCATTTTGATAATTCAGTGCATAATAATGAACTTGGGTGGGTTAGAAAGAGAGAAAAAAATACTTAATACAAAGGAGCTATGGAATGAAACGGGTTTTCTTATTAATGGACAAGGCGGGTTTACAAAGAGGCTCAGAGCTGAGTATCTAAATAATTTTAATGAGAATGAGAGGGGGGACACACGACATAACACCCCAAGTTTGACTAACAAATCACGGAATGAATTCCAAACTTCCTGTTTTGTTTGTCATACGGACCTCAACGACATTAAGACTCTCCCAATGGTTTAAAGGGGGGGAATTCATGTTTAAAAACACAACTCCGACACAAATGAGAACTGACAAAAAGTTTCCCCACTTAACACTTCTACCGTAGTCTCTTTTATGAAAACCTAGAAGAAATGAAACAGTATGGAAGAAAAAAAAAATAAACGGGAGAAAAACAAAAAAAAACAAAAACTTTTAGGTATTAACATTCATTTATGTTTCGAGGTTGATAGAGTATTAGGTTAAACGAAACCAAGGCAGACTAAAGAAACATTTTATATTTTTGAGGTAACAAAATGTTCCTACTTTTAAATCATTGTCATATTTAAAATGTAACAACTGACGAAGCTTATGGAGTTAGCAACTCGCATTTTGTCTCTTTAGCCCAAAAAGCATTATCATTACTTTAACATATCTGAATAAGATATTGGTATTGTTTAATTGTTGAAAACAATAATTGGTAGATCCAGACCACCATTTTAGGAGAGGAACATCTCTTTAAACTTTAAATATAATTTAGGGGGGGCGGGGGGNTAGAAATGTCATCTTAGAAGCCCAGTACATCTTAGAAATGTCATCTTAGAAGCCCAGTACATCTTAGAAATGTCATCTTAGAAGCCCAGTACATCTTAGAAATGTCATCTTAGAAGCCCAGTACATCTTAGAAATGTCATCTTAGAAGCCCAGTACATCTTAGAAATGTCATCTTAGAAGCCCAGTACATCTTAGAAATGTCATCTTAGAAGCCCAGTACATCTTAGAAATGTCATCTTAGAAGCCCAGTACATCTTAGAAATGTCATCTTAGAAGCCCAGTACATCTTAGAAATGTCATCTTAGAAGCCCAGTACATCTTAGAAATGTCATCTTAGAAGCCCAGTACATCTTAGAAATGTCATCTTAGAAGCCCAGTACATCTTAGAAATGTCATCTTAGAAGCCCAGTACATCTTAGAAATGTCATCTTAGAAGCCCAGTACATCTTAGAAATGTCATCTTAGAAGCCCAGTACATCTTAGAAATGTCATCTTAGAAGCCCAGTACATCTTAGAAATGTCATCTTAGAAGCCCAGTACATCTTAGAAATGTCATCTTAGAAGCCCTGTACATCTTAGAAATGTCATCTTAGAAGCCCAGTACATCTTAGAAATGTCATCTTAGAAGCCCAGTACATCTTAGAACGGCACCTGTAGCTTATTTACAAGATCTGATATTATCAATAAGTTCTATGTCTTCCGGTGGTGACCGCGTCATGTTTGGAGTATTCCGACGTTTCGACACCTTTGCTGGAGGCATCTTCAGAGTAGTAGGTACATGTAACTCTAAGCTAGGGACAACGTGGACTGTCAACGTGGACAGATAGGTATTAGTCTAAACTAAACCTACAATCTTAACACAGTGAAGATTGAAATGATTATGATCTAGGAAATAGATTTTGGAACTAGGTTTATGAACTAACATTAAGAGAAATTAGAAAAGAACTCAAAGCGCGGGGGACAATATTTTGACTGAATTATCAAAATTATTAAATTACCAACAGAATGGAGTTAAGAAGACTATCATTAAGATATCTGAGATAGACTGGAGTAAAGCATTTTGACCTTGTTAGTGGGCTAAAAATAAATTTGATTTGTGGGGTATTGCTGTTGTATTTGTTTTGTCTTTTTTAGAAAGACCAGGTCTACAGTAGCACCAAACTTTCCTCTAAGTAATCCTCTCTCTAAAAATGGATAGTATTTCCTTTTACACGTTGAACAAGCCAAACAAACGACATTACCATTCATAACTTGTTTATAATTGAAGTTGTGTTGAACATTAAAGTGAAAAATAATATATATTATAAACCAGAAAGACCTTTTACGTAAGTTGAAGAAGGAAATTTGTCAATAATATTTTTGAGAGGTTTGTCGGGAGCTGTGGTGTTATCATTATATCTTGTGTATATACTTATTAAGGTAATTATGCAATAGGGGTAATTGTTGCCTATAAAACTTCGTTTATACAGTCAATATTTTTGTCGTACAAAAAAAGATTACTGAGAGTGAGAATTCGATTAAGGAAGGATCTTGCCGTCAAAGTTATATATTTGACAGTAAGGGTGGTGAGAAAAATAATTCAATAATCTTCCGGAGTTGTAAGGTTTACGGTATCAATCGGTTATAATAGAATTATCAGGTTTGCGAATTACTAGTCTGTCAAAAAAAAGGTTATTTGATTATTGATTTCGGTTTCAAAAGTAAATTTAAGCCTAGGGTGAAAAAAATTGAATATGGTCTACTACAGTTTGAATTAAATTTTCAGGAATGTTTGTTATCATACCCTTTAATGCTAATGGTAGTCGAATCGACGAGCACACCTTAACCTTTTTGAACCTTAACCTTTTACGCTAATATGCGATGGTGATGGGTACCCTATCCTTCTGCAGTGCTTGCACTGCTTAGTAACACACCTGCTAGTGTAGCGTTAGTAGTCCTTTAAGCATACACTTGTTTTCTGGCAAATTTCCGTCAAAGCTACTTCGTCGATTCGACTAACGTTTAGTAATAAACCTAGGGAATTAATTGGTCGTCGAATGAGCCTATAGCCTGGGAAATGGGCATGGGGTAAGGGGCCTTAGGCCTAGGGTAATTGGGCTTGGGCCAGAGACCAGTGGCCGATAATCTGGGGCCTGGAGCTCTTAGCAAAGGGCCTAGGGCTTTTGGCCTGAGGCATGGGACCTGGTGCATTAATGTTCACTCAATTTTAGATTCTTTTGGTGTTCCTACTAAGTTATTTGTCATCAAATGTTTGTATATCTCACAAAAAGATTAAATAATGATTTCTTAATAGTTTTCTCTATATAAAAGTGTAGTTTCAACCCAAAAAAATGTATTTTCTGCACATGTTAGTCGAATCTACGAAGGTTTAGTAATACCAGCCTTCCAATTACCATTAGCATTTAAGGGATAATCATCAACATCTACATACTTTAAAATAAATAACAAGTAAAAGACTATTTTAAGTAAAGAAACTTGAATGAGATTGATGAGAACGAGGTCAGCTAGTATAGGCTCTAAGCTAATACACACATAACTGTACGAAAATTTAAGAGAAGATGCATTGCTTTAAGTGAAATAAGCAATGAATAAATTTGGTTTTGGAGATTTTCTTATGATTTTGTATGGAATTCCCACTTTTCATGGACAATAACGATTGAGATGTTAGTAAAAACAGATGGCACATTGGAGAAAACGAGAATATGTTTATCATGGATACTTCTATACCCTATGAAGGATCATTTACGATGTATAAAATATTTTAGGGTACAGCCAATATTCATTTATCAGGGACTATAATTGGAAAGATTTTCGATATGAAGTCAAAAGAATCATAACTTATTCTTATTGCTAGGTTCGTATTAGTGGTTCGGCTTACCTGCCTAGTTTAATATAGTACTATAGTATGACTATGACCTTAGTACTATCTTTATTTTACTTGTCTTCTATAGTTAAATGTGTATTTAAATGGCCTACATTTTATCGACTTTAGCTCAGTAAATTAGGAAAACCAAAAGACATTTCTTAATAACAACCACTTTTTTGGACTTAAAAAATGTTAGAATGATTTCTCTTTCAAGAATAAATAAAAAAAAGTCCAGTCATGCACCATGACTTAATGAGCGAATTTTCAAAGAAATCTGCGAGTTATTGGCTTATGATAATATAGGAAAATTTTGGTTTAGAATTTGGATGGGTGAAAAAAAAAAAAGTTGGTACACATGGGTACGGGTACTAAAGTCAAAATAGTATTTACTCTTCAAGATGCACATCGTTGGAAAGCTCTTTAAAAGTACAGTAATTGTTTTTATGTACAATTTTATCATATTTTCATATAAAAGGGGGGTATTCATATTAAAAGGGAAGTATTTGACCCTAAAATGTGAAAATTTGACCCCTAAATGAACTCCAAAAATTCTGGCCAACGAACTCATCCTTTCTTTTGATATTATTGACATTTTGAAATTTGTTTAAAATTTTTAAGTGCATCCTAACAAGAGATATCGTCTGGAGTGACACATTTATACATACATTCATAAAAAAAAGTGTTAAATTTTAGGAATCGATTCAGAATGGTCTGAAACGGATTTCCATGAAAAAAAAAATTCCAAAAATTTTCATAACAAAATTTTTGAAGCCATTGCAATAGCTTAATTTTCTTCGAAAATTCGCTAACAAGAATAATTTATAGCTCGGGTCATATCACCATTTTTGTTTATTTATTAAAAAAGGAAATATATATTTTCCAAAATTAGTATTCCCGGTTAGTATTCTGGATATCACCAAGTATTTCATTTTCTTTGATATGCAATTATTTGAATAGTTATTTACATTGCTCTTTTGATATTTACCTTTAAAATTTTCTCTTCTTGTTTGTTACTTTTTGATGATGAATCTGATAACCTTTTTACCAGCAGGGAGTGAATGAATACCCTTGATTAGTGCTTTCTGTCAAAACTGATGTTATCACAATGTTATTACATGACAGTTTTAGACCTCGGCTAATTTTCATGTAAAAGGTTTTCTCTTGGTTCTGCTGTGCTGATTGTGTTTGACGCTCGTCTAGTTGGTTTTTAATCTGGCGTACTAATGAGATTCGTCATCATTTCGTGTTCAAGTAGAAACAGCGTCCTTGTGCACCAAAACTCGATTAGATTTTATTGCGCTTGTTCCTTTATATTTTCGAAATGGAAGTGGCAAGTTAAAACGAACGACCCGGCGTAACATTACGTCGAAAGTTATTTCTCCGACAGAGAGCCCGTTTTATTCAGGGACGCCGATTTAAACTTTACATCTTTTATTACTTCGTGCAGCCAATTAATTTCTCGGTGTAAAGAGAGAGATTTGTTATTTTTCCTGGGAGCTGCGATGTTGATGAATGAGCCGGTTTATGAAAAGAGGCGGTCGGGTGGGGAGGCCGAGAGATTAATTAAACTAGAAGGATAAATAATTTTCTGTACGTTAGGTCCCCTTGTAGAGGGAACGTTATCAGTTCTAATTATAGCGAGCCTTATCTCGTCCGAGTTATAAAAAGGGGAAGCCAGTGTACAAAAAAATTATCTCGTTTAAACCTTTCTAGGAGTGAAAGAGGACAAAAAACCCTTGTGAAGGAAGGTTGGAGTGTAGGTGTGTGTGTAGGAGACACATGTGTACGGTACAAGGGCTTCAAAAGGGCAAAAAGAAATCCTGAAACCAGCTGTGATTGGAGGACAGATGGGGTCCCGAACAAGTTACCAAGGTCGTGGGAACCAGTTACAGGTGTAGGAAGGAAACCTAAAAAGAACCTACTAAATCCTTACCAGCCACCTGCTTCTCATTTCTTCTTCATCCAGTTCCTACAAGTACAATAGCCTCTACAGTCTATAGTTCTGCCTCCCTATCTCAACTCACCTTTCTGACCGCCCCCGACCTTTCGCAAGCGTATTCAGACACCTGCTTCAGAGCCGTTTTCAACCGCCTCCGCCTTTCGAACAATTCCTGTTTGCTTCCTTACCTGCTACCGTACTATACTGAAACTACCGAATTTCTTTAGGTGCCCTGGACCGGTTCGGATACCTATTCCTTGTCTTCCCTCTATTGTGCCCTTAGGGTTTTACTGTCCAAACAATAAAATCATTTTCAACACTCAGTCAAAGGATTAACAAGAACGTCTTTTATGAAATTGAATGAAATTCAACCTTTTCATTGAATCTTTCACAATGACGTCAGTANCATGTTAGGAATGATTTTCCGGCCAGCTTAACAACATGTTAGGAATGATTTTCCGGCCAGCTTAACAACATGTTAGAAATGATTTTCCGGCAGCCAAATTTCAAAGCTCTACGTCCCTATTACTTCATTTAATTCCAATAAGATAGCTTCCATCAACGCACTAATAAGAAATCCAAATATGATTTTTCAAATCTACAATTGAAATTAGTACTTTGTTGTGTAGAGATTGTGATTGGTATAATTCGAAGCAGAATTTAATTTGTCTTAACGTTTTTTTATCGTAAGAAATTTGGATGAACGAACGTTTTTTCAGTCATGCTCATAGAAACTAATTTTTTCAGCGTCAAATTTTCTTAAAAACCCTAAAGTAGGGTGGTTTCGTTCAGGAACTCCCATACACTACCTAGGTATATGATAAATTTAGAACGCGATAAATATTTTATTCGAAACTTACTTGAGAATGCAGGGGTGAACGTGATCGAACAAGGCACTGGCCACTTCTGAAAGGTCATTAATGAAAAACGAAGACACATTTGAGGGTTAGGGCCTCATTACTATGTTAGTTTTGTGTTTCATTGANGTTATGAAATATTGTGAAAAAGATATTGCAATGAATACACTCGGAATCCTGAATCTAGGTGTTAATCTTCACTTACTGAGGCATCTCTTCAAAATATTTTTCTAAGTAAATAAAGGAATTTATTTAATAATATTATGAAGTAGAGAATTACCTTTTTATGAATTGACCTTTTTATATATTCAATAACTTTGCCGTTAGTTACGGGTATTAAGGGTATAAATAAAAATTAAGTTTTTATATTTATATACGATATTTCATGCCTACTTGGGCCATTTACCGGAGAAAAAATTGTGTCAGTAATGCATTCACTATGATATCAATGTAGAAGTCTTATCTTACCTCGTTCCTTAGGTTTTTTTGGCCTGAACCTTTACTTGCGAACCCGAAAAGTGGTGATGGTTGTACAAATATCTCATTACTTTAGGCAAGGGTCTCAAAAGGTTCACATGAGCTCATATTACAATAGTCATTACTCTTTGACGTCAAATTGGTATAAACATGACAGAAGCTTACGCTTCACCATCAAGAATAGCCAACCTGTTTTCTTTTCTTAAGTTTTCTCTTGGACCAATATTCTAATTAACTAATTTATAGTGGTTATGTTCACAAATCCTGAGAGGAATAAATGAGAAGTACTACAGTTACCGAAGAAATAGATTCAGTGATTTTTATTTTCTCTTGTAAAGAAATAGTACGGTGGTAACGCTATTTAAGGTTTCCTATCTCTAATTTTAAGGAAATGTTTATATTACTTCTGTTTGAAGCCTAAATTAAAAGAAAAATACACTGCCAATTAGTGTGGCACATAGCTTCCTCGCATCCTATCATGTACTTTATTTTTATATTAACATTAACGTTTTATTACCTTATTGTTATATTGTTTATTGTGTAAGAACAATTAACAGTTTCTAGCGATCTTTAACATTTCATAGGGGTGTCGCTGTAGGTTTTACTAAAAAANCTTTTACTAAATTGATACTTTAATTCGTGTAAAAAATAAAAAAATATTGACAGATTGAAAAAAAAAACAAAAAAAAACGGGGGAAACAACTAAACCAATTAGACAATACAATAAATAAATCAATAAAACATGTGGGTAGAATGCGAGGAAGCTATGTGCCACACCAATTGGCAGTCTATTTTATTTAATACATATAAAATATATTTTACGAAAGATTGTGACAAATCTGCGAGGGTATGTATTTACTACAGAGTTTATTTTGTATTAACAAGTTCGATTTTAATGTGACAGGAGAAAAGGAAATATTAAGTAGTCTTGTTTTTGAATTCGAAAAAGTGTGAGCTGTTTAATTTATTAATAAGTAGCAAGTTTAAAAATAAGTAGCTCGGCCTAGTAGAGCACATCTACGAAACCAGGCTACAATTTATTCGTTAATGGAAAATAAAATCGGTCGTGGGGCATCTCGAAACTTTTCCTCGAATTATTGACATTTCTGATAAATTTATGATTTTCCGGCCAGCTTAACAACATGTTAGGAATGATTTTCCGGCCAGCTTAACAACATGTTAGAAATGATTTTCCGGCCAGCTTAACAACATNTTACATTACTCGTATATGCATACGGAGTATTGCGATAGACTGAATAACTCATCTCTTGTTAGATGTTTTAGAATAAACAATGCCCTTCTGAAAACCTATGCGTTGCATGCAAAAACGAGAGTTCACAACTCTCGGGTCTGTACTCATGACCACAAAACCAGGCTAGTTGAATGAACTAAAACCGGTTACTAGTTAACCGAACCAGATGTTGGACTACTTGAGACCAGACTACCTGCAATGTTCTGTAAACACAGCAAACCACTTACAAGAGTATTTCAATGTCAAAACATTTTGATGGGAAAAAACNGAAGTAACAGTATAAAGAAGAACATTCCGTACACCTTCTTTAGATTGTTACTCCCCTCTGTTTTTTATAAGGGGCGTAACAATCTAAAGAAGTGCCCTTTGTTGGTATTTTGGTTAGAAAAAATGCTAAATGAACGATAGGCATGAGCCTTTATGTTTGAAACGGATTGCTGTCTATGCATATTTGAAGGAATTCATTTCTTCCGAACGCTTTTGTCACATTTTGTCAGTTTTTAAGCCACATATAACAAGAAAGAGTTTAGTAGAAAAAAAAACAATTTTTTCCACTACCCACCAAAACGTATGTTGTATAATCAAAATAAATTTTAAAATGATCGCCATACTTCATTCAGACAACTTGAAACAGAGGCAATTCATTCACGATAAAAAAGAGAATCGTTTTAAAACAGACAATAAATATTTAAAAATAAATAAATAAAAAGTAGAACAAATGTGGGCAAGCAGCAAAAACTAATCGAATAAAGAACTTATGTAGATGCAAACATTTTGTATCAGTCTGCTCTAGTTTTACATAAATTCTCTTTTAAACATTCTCTTACGACGCCGACGTAATGAAAAAAATCGAATATCCTTCTTTTGCAATTTGAATATTGATTATGTGACAAAGCTCAGATACGATTTTGAACGTAGTTATTAAGTGCATTTTGAATGGGGCTGTAATTGTATTGGAATTAGCCAAGCATTGTTTTTTTTTATATTTAGAACAATGCAGCCTCTATTTTTTTCAGTGCTATANTGTCAGTTTTTAAGCCACATATAACAAGAAAGAGTTTAGTAGAAAAAAAAACAATTTTTTCCACTACCCACCAAAACGTATGTTGTATAATCAAAATAAATTTTAAAATGATCGCCATACTTCATTCAGACAACTTGAAACAGAGGCAATTCATTCACGATAAAAAAAGAGAATCGTTTTAAAGCAGACAATAAATGTTTAAAAATAAATAAATAAAAAGTAGAACAAATGTGGGCAAGCAGCAAAAACTAATCGAATAAAGAACTTATGTAGATGCAAACATTTTGTATCAGTCTGCTCTAGTTTTACATAAATTCTCTTTTAAACATTCTCTTACGACGCCGACGTAATGAAAAAAAGTCGAATATCCTTCTTTTGCAATTTGAATATTGATTATGTGACAAAGCTCAGATACGATTTTGAACGTAGTTATTAAGTGCATTTTGAATGGGGCTGTAATTGTATTGGAATTAGCCAAGCATTGTTTTTTTTTATATTTAGAACAATGCAGCCTCTATTTTTTTCAGTGCTATATAAAAGCAATAGAATAAAAAAAAATAGTGTAATAGATTCAAATAGTTTATAATTTATTGATTTGTTGGCTACGTGTGATGAATGAACACAGTCAATGAACTTTGACAATTCAGATTGTTGAATAGCCCAATTTTTTTTCATTAAAAAAACTTAGATAATGTATAACTTATTTAATATGTACTTAATGAATAAATGATTGAATACTTGTTTCAAGGATAATTATTTAGTGTGNATGATTTTCCGGCCAGCTTAACAACATGTTAGGAATGATTTTCCGGCCAGCTTAACAACATGTTAGGAATGATTTTCCGGCCAGCTTAACAACATGTTAGGAATGATTTTCCGGCCAGCTTAACAACATGTTAGGAATGATTTTCCGGCCAGCTTAACAACATGTTAGGAATGATTTTCCGGCCAGCTTAACAACATGTTAGGAATGATTTTCCGGCCAGCTTAACAACATGTTAGGAATGATTTTCCGGCCAGCTTAACAACATGTTAGGAATGATTTTCCGGCCAGCTTAACAACATGTTAGGAATGATTTTCCGGCCAGCTTAACAACATGTTAGGAATGATTTTCCGGCCAGCTTAACAACATGTTAGGAATGATTTTCCGGCCAGCTTAACAACATGTTAGGAATGATTTTCCGGCCAGCTTAACAACATGTTAGGAATGATTTTCCGGCCAGCTTAACAACATGTTAGGAATGATTTTCCGGCCAGCTTAACAACATGTTAGGAATGATTTTCCGGCCAGCTTAACAACATGTTAGGAATGATTTTCCGGCCAGCTTAACAACATGTTAGGAATGATTTTCCGGCCAGCTTAACAACATGTTAGGAATGATTTTCCGGCCAGCTTAACAACATGTTAGGAATGATTTTCCGGCCAGCTTAACAACATGTTAGGAATGATTTTCCGGCCAGCTTAACAACATGTTAGGAATGATTTTCCGGCCAGCTTAACAACATGTTAGGAATGATTTTCCGGCCAGCTTAACAACATGTTAGGAATGATTTTCCGGCCAGCTTAACAACATGTTAGGAATGATTTTCCGGCCAGCTTAACAACATGTTAGGAATGATTTTCCGGCCAGCTTAACAACATGTTAGGAATGATTTTCCGGCCAGCTTAACAACATGTTAGGAATGATTTTCCGGCCAGCTTAACAACATGTTAGGAATGATTTTCCGGCCAGCTTAACAACATGTTAGGAATGATTTTCCGGCCAGCTTAACAACATGTTAGGAATGATTTTCCGGCCAGCTTAACAACATGTTAGGAATGATTTTCCGGCCAGCTTAACAACATGTTAGGAATGATTTTCCGGCCAGCTTAACAACATGTTAGGAATGATTTTCCGGCCAGCTTAACAACATGTTAGGAATGATTTTCCGGCCAGCTTAACAACATGTTAGGAATGATTTTCCGGCCAGCTTAACAACATGTTAGGAATGATTTTCCGGCCAGCTTAACAACATGTTAGGAATGATTTTCCGGCCAGCTTAACAACATGTTAGGAATGATTTTCCGGCCAGCTTAACAACATGTTAGGAATGATTTTCCGGCCAGCTTAACAACATGTTAGGAATGATTTTCCGGCCAGCTTAACAACATGTTAGGAATGATTTTCCGGCCAGCTTAACAACATGTTAGGAATGATTTTCCGGCCAGCTTAACAACATGTTAGGAATGATTTTCCGGCCAGCTTAACAACATGTTAGGAATGATTTTCCGGCCAGCTTAACAACATGTTAGGAATGATTTTCCGGCCAGCTTAACAACATGTTAGGAATGATTTTCCGGCCAGCTTAACAACATGTTAGGAATGATTTTCCGGCCAGCTTAACAACATGTTAGGAATGATTTTCCGGCCAGCTTAACAACATGTTAGGAATGATTTTCCGGCCAGCTTAACAACATGTTAGGAATGATTTTCCGGCCAGCTTAACAACATGTTAGGAATGATTTTCCGGCCAGCTTAACAACATGTTAGGAATGATTTTCCGGCCAGCTTAACAACATGTTAGGAATGATTTTCCGGCCAGCTTAACAACATGTTAGGAATGATTTTCCGGCCAGCTTAACAACATGTTAGGAATGATTTTCCGGCCAGCTTAACAACATGTTAGGAATGATTTTCCGGCCAGCTTAACAACATGTTAGGAATGATTTTCCGGCCAGCTTAACAACATGTTAGGAATGATTTTCCGGCCAGCTTAACAACATGTTAGGAATGATTTTCCGGCCAGCTTAACAACATGTTAGGAATGATTTTCCGGCCAGCTTAACAACATGTTAGGAATGATTTTCCGGCCAGCTTAACAACATGTTAGGAATGATTTTCCGGCCAGCTTAACAACATGTTAGGAATGATTTTCCGGCCAGCTTAACAACATGTTAGGAATGATTTTCCGGCCAGCTTAACAACATGTTAGGAATGATTTTCCGGCCAGCTTAACAACATGTTAGGAATGATTTTCCGGCCAGCTTAACAACATGTTAGGAATGATTTTCCGGCCAGCTTAACAACATGTTAGGAATGATTTTCCGGCCAGCTTAACAACATGTTAGGAATGATTTTCCGGCCAGCTTAACAACATGTTAGGAATGATTTTCCGGCCAGCTTAACAACATGTTAGGAATGATTTTCCGGCCAGCTTAACAACATGTTAGGAATGATTTTCCGGCCAGCTTAACAACATGTTAGGAATGATTTTCCGGCCAGCTTAACAACATGTTAGGAATGATTTTCCGGCCAGCTTAACAACATGTTAGGAATGATTTTCCGGCCAGCTTAACAACATGTTAGGAATGATTTTCCGGCCAGCTTAACAACATGTTAGGAATGATTTTCCGGCCAGCTTAACAACATGTTAGGAATGATTTTCCGGCCAGCTTAACAACATGTTAGGAATGATTTTCCGGCCAGCTTAACAACATGTTAGGAATGATTTTCCGGCCAGCTTAACAACATGTTAGGAATGATTTTCCGGCCAGCTTAACAACATGTTAGGAATGATTTTCCGGCCAGCTTAACAACATGTTAGGAATGATTTTCCGGCCAGCTTAACAACATGTTAGGAATGATTTTCCGGCCAGCTTAACAACATGTTAGGAATGATTTTCCGGCCAGCTTAACAACATGTTAGGAATGATTTTCCGGCCAGCTTAACAACATGTTAGGAATGATTTTCCGGCCAGCTTAACAACATGTTAGGAATGATTTTCCGGCCAGCTTAACAACATGTTAGGAATGATTTTCCGGCCAGCTTAACAACATGTTAGGAATGATTTTCCGGCCAGCTTAACAACATGTTAGGAATGATTTTCCGGCCAGCTTAACAACATGTTAGGAATGATTTTCCGGCCAGCTTAACAACATGTTAGGAATGATTTTCCGGCCAGCTTAACAACATGTTAGGAATGATTTTCCGGCCAGCTTAACAACATGTTAGGAATGATTTTCCGGCCAGCTTAACAACATGTTAGGAATGATTTTCCGGCCAGCTTAACAACATGTTAGGAATGATTTTCCGGCCAGCTTAACAACATGTTAGGAATGATTTTCCGGCCAGCTTAACAACATGTTAGGAATGATTTTCCGGCCAGCTTAACAACATGTTAGGAATGATTTTCCGGCCAGCTTAACAACATGTTAGGAATGATTTTCCGGCCAGCTTAACAACATGTTAGGAATGATTTTCCGGCCAGCTTAACAACATGTTAGGAATGATTTTCCGGCCAGCTTAACAACATGTTAGGAATGATTTTCCGGCCAGCTTAACAACATGTTAGGAATGATTTTCCGGCCAGCTTAACAACATGTTAGGAATGATTTTCCGGCCAGCTTAACAACATGTTAGGAATGATTTTCCGGCCAGCTTAACAACATGTTAGGAATGATTTTCCGGCCAGCTTAACAACATGTTAGGAATGATTTTCCGGCCAGCTTAACAACATGTTAGGAATGATTTTCCGGCCAGCTTAACAACATGTTAGGAATGATTTTCCGGCCAGCTTAACAACATGTTAGGAATGATTTTCCGGCCAGCTTAACAACATGTTAGGAATGATTTTCCGGCCAGCTTAACAACATGTTAGGAATGATTTTCCGGCCAGCTTAACAACATGTTAGGAATGATTTTCCGGCCAGCTTAACAACATGTTAGGAATGATTTTCCGGCCAGCTTAACAACATGTTAGGAATGATTTTCCGGCCAGCTTAACAACATGTTAGGAATGATTTTCCGGCCAGCTTAACAACATGTTAGGAATGATTTTCCGGCCAGCTTAACAACATGTTAGGAATGATTTTCCGGCCAGCTTAACAACATGTTAGGAATGATTTTCCGGCCAGCTTAACAACATGTTAGGAATGATTTTCCGGCCAGCTTAACAACATGTTAGGAATGATTTTCCGGCCAGCTTAACAACATGTTAGGAATGATTTTCCGGCCAGCTTAACAACATGTTAGGAATGATTTTCCGGCCAGCTTAACAACATGTTAGGAATGATTTTCCGGCCAGCTTAACAACATGTTAGGAATGATTTTCCGGCCAGCTTAACAACATGTTAGGAATGATTTTCCGGCCAGCTTAACAACATGTTAGGAATGATTTTCCGGCCAGCTTAACAACATGTTAGGAATGATTTTCCGGCCAGCTTAACAACATGTTAGGAATGATTTTCCGGCCAGCTTAACAACATGTTAGGAATGATTTTCCGGCCAGCTTAACAACATGTTAGGAATGATTTTCCGGCCAGCTTAACAACATGTTAGGAATGATTTTCCGGCCAGCTTAACAACATGTTAGGAATGATTTTCCGGCCAGCTTAACAACATGTTAGGAATGATTTTCCGGCCAGCTTAACAACATGTTAGGAATGATTTTCCGGCCAGCTTAACAACATGTTAGGAATGATTTTCCGGCCAGCTTAACAACATGTTAGGAATGATTTTCCTGCCAGCTTAACAACATGTTAGGAATGATTTTCCGGCCAGCTTAACAACATGTTAGGAATGATTTTTGTATTGAGTATTAACAGACAGTTATGACAGACATTCAGACATCCAGCTACATCGTCTTAAAATAACAAAACGGAATTCCGTTATAATCTTAGTTTCGGATTTTTTGGGTGAAAACCGTACTTTCCCTTTAGGTAAGGACAAGTGAAGAGAACAAGAACAGTATCTGTGCAAGTATAATTGAAGCGGAACTAAATGGTTTGAACTTTGTGTCATTACCAGACTTTTAGGGTTCATAGGCAATACCGAGGGCCCGTGTAATTTCCTTCGTTTGGCTGTCCAGTCTGTCGTTAACACATTTATATCTCCATGAGTATCCAGCATACTAATTTGAAACTCAGCAAATGTATTGAAAAATATTGGGTAACCTAAAAAGTTGTCCCTTGAAAGCAAGGAGTTTCAATACTTTAGAAACGTAAATGCGTTATATGGGGTCTTGAATAAAGAAGGAGGCCTTGACCTTGAGTACTTATATATTTATATTTGGTTTGCTATTAGATCCAATTCATATTTGCGCTATTTGCACAAAGATCAAGTCAAAAATCACAGGTATTCTTTGTAAAAAAACCAAAACAAAAAACAAAAAATCACAGGGAAGTACTTAGTCCAAGTACTTTTTAAGGTTTTGTAGATGAGTAAGCATACTCATTATGTAAATTATGATTTCTTGTCTTCAATCTCAAGATTGCCGGGATCGATCCCCCGGGGGGTCACAATGTTTTTTATCAGTATTAAACCAATAAGGAATGCAAAATTTAAAAAAGC
>KZ653946.1:27926-40793 GCA_001010745.2 Gerris buenoi | reverse complement strand
ATTATTGTTCTTATTGGAAGATCTGTAATTTATTGAAGCATGAGAAGACATAATAATTAAGTTTAGAATGACACAAAGTACTATTCTGTCATTTTTACAACAAAATATCAATATCAAATTAAAGTAACACATGACGCTGAGTACAAATATGACCTGATGTTTTCTCCAATTTCTAAATCTACAATGTCACTTAATACATTTCTGCCATTTTAACAAAAAATAAACTAATAAAAAATGAAGCTCACACAAGACACTTTGTACAATTTTGACACTGATTTTTGCAATTTTTAAGTCTAATCGACACATAGTACAGTTACGCCATTATAACATTATTTAGGTTTTAAATTATTTAATCAATTAAAAACATTATAGTGCAGATATGACGTTACGGCAATCTTAATTACGAAGTTAAAATGACAATTAATAAATTTATGACGTTTAAGCAATAAAACATAAACAAACAAGATATAAAATTGGCTTTCGGTACATTTATGCCTTATTGATTTTCAAAATTTCAAAGTTAAAAATGTCATAACATACAATTCCGTCATTTAAGCAACGAAATAAAATCAACTTATGACATGTAGAGCAAATATGTCTCAACAAATTTTATAATAATTCAAACAATAATGACATAATAAGCATTTATGACGTTGAAGTATTAAACAAAAAATCTAAAATATTAAAATATTGTCAAATAATACATATAGGACACTTACTAGATAAAAGGCGAAGTCCACTCCTTGAAGGCTAGAGCACAACTGAACTATCGGACGTTGTTGTCTTCGGAGATAAGATAAACACCTGACACTAAGAAAATGTTTTTTTGCTCTCTAGCGGATTCTAATTGGAACTTCAAAAATGTCGTTATTGCATTAGAAAGGGCACATTTTTTTACGCCTAAAAATGTGTCTAACTCAAAATCGCAAAAAATTGCAGTTCGGTCGTTATTGCATTGGACCCTCGATATTTTGAACACGTTCTACAGTGGTCTTTCCTTGGAAAGTGAAATTTAAGCTTATAGTCGTGAAAAACTCTTCTATACTTTTCGAAGCTTACAATGATATTTCTAATTGATTTAATAAATCCTTAATTACTAATAACTTATTATCTTTTTTGATTAATTCTCTTATATCTAATAATTTTCTTCTTATTTCTAAATTATTATATTCAATGTCCTGGATCGTTTTGTTGAAGTTTTTTATAACTTGACTATTAATGGAATATTGTTCTTCTAATTGTTTGTTAAAGTGAACTTGATTTACTTTTAGCTCTTCTATCAAGGTATCATATTTGACAGCATCGCTACTATCCAAGTTTCCTGTAATAGCTTTAATGATATTACCCAAACCATCTAGTAATGCTCTTTTTGATCTAGGACCTGAATGAATATCTATATTCCTTATTTTATTCCTAATTACATTTCTAGTGAATTCTATTAAATGTTGATAATTATAAGTTTCATTGTTATACATACTCTTATTACTAGCTTTTATTATATTATTATACTGAATATCGAGATTCCTGAACTCTTCATACAACGGTTTTAAATTGTAGTAGTGTACAAACGTGTGATGTGTAGTCTGTAATTTTGCTGGTCCCAATTTTATGGGGAGGACGCCTAAATTGTTTGAAACATCTTTTATTTCCGCTCCTCCTGTGACTGCGAGCAACCTGGAACAGGTGCACTCTTATTTATTACTCGCGGTCTTTCAATATTGCTTAAATGTATTTTTTCCTTAGTATTGTGATGTTGAGGATTTATTTTAGCGGTTTTTGTTGCTTCGTCTACTGACTGAAAAGCTTCTTTTTTATACTTAGGTTTAGTTTTACTTTGTTTTTGTTTGATTTTGACAAATACAGTTTTAGGAACCGTATCGAGTTTTTCTTTGCCCGTATTTATTTTATTTATAGAATTTTCTTTTACTGTTTTGCTTTTATCGTTAATTTCCTTATATATTAATTTTATTTTATCTCTATGATTATTTGTATAATCATTAACAAGTTGTTGTTCCACCTCTATATGGAACGGGGTTTCTGGGTTAAAATGTCCGTTTAGTATATTCATGGGGGGGTAAATTTTGTTGTTGAATGTATTGAGTTATTATATGCAATTAAAGCATAGCTAACTTTGTTTTCTATGGATTCATTTTTAAATTCGTCTCTGAGTTTAAAAATTCTTATATGCTCAATTAAAGTTGAATAAAACCGTTCTATTGGTCCGTTAGATTCAGGGTGTTGTGAGCTAATGAAATGTAATTCTATTTTATGAATTTTTAATAATTCTTTGACTAAACTATTTTGGAACTCGAGTCCATTATCAGTTATTATTTTATTAGGGATACCATGGTGTGAGAAGTAACGTAGTAATTTGTTCACTACTTCTATTCCTTGTCCAGACTTAAGAATATAAGCTTGGGCATATTTGGAGAAGGTATCAATAATAGTTAAGAATTTTTTGTTATCTAGTGTTATTGTATCTACGTGTAAAATTTCTAATGGTTTGGACGCTGTGGGGGTAATGTTTAATTCTAATTTTAGGGGTCTTCTATCATATTTAGTAGTTAAAAATATCTCGCATTTGTTTATATAATTTTGGATTGATTCTTTAATATTTGGCCAATAGTAAATTTGTTTTATTTTTTGTGTTGTTTCGTCAATTCCGCGATGATTTGTTTTGCCAATATGGTAGTTTTCAATTATTTCTTTAGTTTCTTCTTTGCCTACTACATCGACTAGTTTTTTAGTGTAAAGGACAAAATTTACTTCTGATTCTTTGAAATTCTTAAAGAAGGAAGAACAAAACTTTTAATAGAAATCAGTTTCAAAGTAAATGTGATATTTAATTTTAGGGACGATAAAACTTTTTACGAATTTAATTAGGTCATTCTCAAAATTGTTTTTAGATAATTGTACTATAAATCGTTGTTTCTTATTTTCAAATAAATGCATGACTTTAATTTCAGCTGGACTATGTTCTACTAGGGAGAATATTATTTGATTATTTCCTAAATTAACGGGACCTTCAGCTATGGGAATGGTTGCTAAGGTGTTGCCTTCTGCGTTTGTATGGACAGTGACATCATCAATGTCATCTATGTTTTGTTCGTTGTCAGGATTGACAATCATTGAATCATTGTCTTCAACAGTTGGATTATTTTTGAAGAAGTCAGTCACTAGTTCGTTAATAATAGTGTCAGAGTCGTTTGTCTCGATTGCGTTTAGTTCTATACGCTAAAGCCCGTCCGCGTGATTTTGTGAACCCTTTTTATAAATTATCTGGTAATCAAACTCTTCGAGTTTGAGTCTCCAGCGTAATAGTTTAGAGCTTGGTTCCTTTAACGAGAAAATCCATTGTAGGGGCCGGTGATCCGAAAATATTTTAAATTTACGACCGTACAAGTAAGGTCTAAAGTATTTTGTCGCCCAACAATCGCTAATAGCTCCTTCTCTATGGTAGAGAGGCGCGTTTCCGTTTCATTTAAAGTCCTGCTTGCGTAAGCAACAGGAAGGTCTGCTCCTTGTTTAACCTGACTCAGGACAGCACCGATCGCATAATTGCTTGCATCCGTTGTTAGGTGGAACTCTTTACTAAAGTCAGGATATTGTAACAGGGGTTCGTTAATGAGTAAATTCTTACATAGCTCAAAACAAGCTATGTAGTCTTTGTCCTCACTGTTTATTTTTGAATCCTTTTTTAGGCACTTAGTTAGGGGTTTAGTGATTTTTGCAAAGTCTCGGATAAATCTCCGATAGTATCCTAGTAATCCTAGGAAACCTTTAATTTGTTTTTGAGTTTTAGGAATGGGATAATTTTTTATAGCTATGATTTTATCTGGATTAGGTTTCACACCGGATGGAGTCACTATATGACCCAGGTATGCTACATCTTTACGTAAAAATTCCGTTTTGTCCAATTGGACTTTAAAATTGGCTTTGCGGAGTCTTTCGAAAACCGATCGTAAACTCTCTATATGTTCTTGTAGGCTAGTGCTAAAGACGATTATGTCGTCTAAATAGGCAGCACATTGTTCGTCACTAATACCTCGCAAAATATTATTCATTAAACGCATAAAGGACGGGGGTGAGTTCTTTAAACCGAAGGGCATCCTTAGAAATTCGAAGTGTCCATGTTCTGTACTGAAAGGCTGTTTTTGGGATACTAGACTCTGTCAGTTCCACTTGATGGAACCCTGAGGCTAAGTCTAGGGTTGAAAAATATTGGCATTTACCAAGTTTGTCTAAAAGGTCTGTAATATTTGGAAGGGGGTAACGGTCGTCAATAGTCTTTTCGTTCAGTTTCCTATAGTCAATCACAATTCTCCATTTTCTTTTTCCTGATGCATCTAATTTTTTGGGAACGATCTAGACTGGAGCGTTCCAAGGGGAGTCCGAATGGCGTATTATATTTTGTTTCAACATTTCATTTATTTGGGATTCAACTTCTTTTTTGTGGACTTGGGGGTATCTATATGATTTAGTATAAATAGGAACTTCGTCCGAAGTTCTAATGTGGTGTTTCACGGCGTTAGTAAAAGTTAGAGGATTGTCAGTACTGTGGAAAATGTCTGAGAATTCTCGAATTAATTTAGTAATGGCGGTTCTTTCTTCTAAATTCATATGTTCTGTTCTTATTTTTGATTCATCAAATTTAACTTTTTTATAAAAATTCGTATTTAATTCGGTGTGTTGGGTAGTGGGTTTTATATATTCTTCTACTTGTAATGGGGTTTTTTGTTGAAACGTTACTGGGGACTCAGTTGAATTTAATACAACACAGTAGGTTTCAAAATTATTTACATTAACTAAACTTTCAGGAATTTCTAAATTATTTATTTTATGATAGGGTATAATGGCATCTCCATTTCGTTTATTCTTAACCTTTAATTTGATTACTTTTCTTGACCTAGGAGGAACTGTAATTTTATTATTTTTTATAATTTTTGATGGTTGTGCTGTTTGAGTTTTTGGTCGGGAGGTATCTCTATATAGAATATCTATTTTAACGTGAGGTGTGATTAATTTATTATTTACAAAATCCAAATGAGCTCTTAATAATTTTAGATTGTCCATACCTAGCAATAAATCATAATAGTCGTGAAAATCAAATAAGTGGAACTTTAAATTTAAATTTTCCACATTAAACAATTCTTGGCAAGGTACGTGTGTGCTAAATTTTTCAATTGATTTTCCATGGGCGGTAGTAATTTCATAGGGATCATTAATTATTAAGTCTTTAAAATATTTTCTTGCTACATCATTTTTTATAAATGACCTGCTACTTCCACTAACTATTAAAATCGTTAAATTATTTTTTGGGAACAATACATAAGGTAAGACGCTTTTATTATTTGAAAGGTTAAGTAATTCGAAGTGGGGTCCGTGGGGTCCAAGGCTATCTACTCTAAAAAATGATCATATTCTTCACCTTCGATTTGTTCTAGAGGGAGTACTTGCTCTTCTTCCTCTGGCTCAATTTCGTAATTTAATTCTACATTAACCTGATCTTGTGGATTATCAAGAGCGACCGGCTCGCTCTCTATCTTATTTAAGTTGGTGTTTCTGGTTACAATACTCATAGGGGTAGGTTTATATGTATTATAATTCGGATTGTTAATATTTTTACTGGGATTTTGATTTTGGAAATTTGGATGTCTTTGGTAAAAATTTTGAGTTTGGAAATTTGGTTGTTTTTGCTGGAAATTTTGATTTTGAAAATTTGGTTGTTTTTGTTGGAAATTTTGATTTTGATTCTGCGTTTGGAAAAGGGGTTTTTGATAATTTGACGGTGGAGTAACTTTATTTAACAAAGCTGGATTTTTATTTTGGAATTGGTTTTGAGATGTTGATGGTGTGTTAAAAGGTGGTGTTCTAGCGGGTATAATCTTTTGAATAGATTGGTAAGTCGAGTTGTTTAGATTATTTAATTGCTTTGTGGAATATAGGAAATTTTCCTCTTCTATTACATATCCCATAGCTTGTTCTAAATTGGTAGGGTGTCTCAATCTAACAACTGTTTGAATAGGGGAAGGGAGACCTCTAATGAACGTATTTAGTGCTAGATCATCGTAAGTTTTGACTTTCATTTGTTTTTCTAAAATTTCTAAACTGAGTGTATTTAATTTTGAAAATATTAAACTGAGTGTATTTAATTTTGAAAATATTAAACTTCTTGAATCTTAACATCTCATACCAAATTGATAGGTAGTTTCTCGTCTATCCGGTTTCAACATAATTAGATCTTGAACAAGACAATCAATGTCTCTTTGATCTCCGAAACTTGCTGTTAAGAGCGCCTTAATATCTGGCCAAGTAACTAATTCTGTTCTAGATCCAATAAGTGTTAATGCTCTTCCCGTGAGCCTACTTACTACAGCTCGTAATAGAAAATTTTAACATTATCATCACCGTTAAACTGATACATTAAGCTTTCTACATTATTTATATAGATAGAAAGTGTATGAGGGTTTCCATCATACCTAGGAATTGTTTTAAGGTACAATTTTAATAATTGATAATCAATTTGGGTAGTAGCCATTTTTGTAATTGTGTTTGAATTTATATTATTATAAGAAATTACTTGATTATTTATCACTTCTTCGTTAATAGGAATATTTGAGAAAAGTGAATCACTATTATTGGTTGACATATAATAATAATAATAACATTAATAATTATAAAATTTTAATTTCTAAATTTTCAATAATTTTAACCGACTAGTTAAAATTATTAAAACCGAACTTAGTCATTTTAGCGCTTGAAATAATTATGATACAACAAAACAAAAACAAAAAAATTAAAAATTAAAGAAAAATAAATAAATCTTACAAATAGGTTTCAAATGGCTAGTTAAAGCTGAACATAGCCGTTTTACCTCTTAAAATTAAAATTTGGTTTCAAATTGAAATACTTTTATTCAACTTCTTCCACAATAATCTTACGATGTATTCAATACTATTCAATTTATTACATTTATAATAATTTTATTATTTATTTAAAAAAATATATATATTTTCTTTAACAATAATTTTTTAATACTTTTATTATTTAATTATATTCTTCATATAATTTATTTTATAATTATTTCATTTACTTTATTATATTCTTCGATAATAAACCTCTAAATGAAATTGTACTTACATTACTAAGATGAGCAGCTTCATCTGGGTGTAGCCGACTCGTAGATTTCTTGGTACAACTAGTTAATCGTTAAACGAAAGGATACGATTCGCAAGATTCCCCAATTAATCCTCTAATTGTCCTACCGACTGCGCCAGTTAACTCTGTTAACGAGTGTTAAAGGTTTTTAAAAAACTTTATTTTATTTAACACACAAAAATAAAATGTTTAAACTTTGTTAAATTTTTACTTTACCAAAATATCCTAATACAAAACTAAGTTTCTTTATAAAAATGAATAATAGAACGATGCTTGTTTCTATCTCAAAATATTATAACAGAATTTAATAAATTGAATTTAAATGAAATTTTGGCAAAGGACAAACTTTTTACATTAAAAACGAATAGCAAACCGACATAGGTACTGCCTCGGAATGGGAATGAAGAAAGGATGTGAGGTGAAGGGAAAAGTCAGGAGCTTATATACTACCAGACGTGCTGATCTTGCAGGAAAAGTAAGGAGCCTGCAGGAATTGCTGCTATAACTTATATATATATAATATCGGCCTCTGTGCTCTCTTATAGTTATATTGTAAGCTCTACACCAACAGTCGCTGTGGTATAGTGGATAGCGCATTGGACTGTCACCTGGGAAGTCGGGTTTCGAATCCCAGATATACATTTTTAACGTTTACAGCTCCCAGGATCAGAGCCAAAGGCGCGCTATATTCAAAATTGAAAATATTAAAAGTATAGTTGACACGTGACGTAAGAGGGGGTCGAGAGGGGGGTAACCCGGCAAATTCAAAAATAATAAATACAAAAATAAATACGAAAATTCAGAATCTAAAATGGCCGACATGTGACGTAAGAGGGGGGCACAGAGGGGGGTACCCCGGCAAATTCAAAAATAATAAATACGAAAAGTAGGAGGGGGAAGGCGCGAAATTTGAATCAAAACAACAACAAGACCAGACAAGGTTGAGGTAGGTCAAGGGGAGGGGGGTGAGGTAGGTCGGGGTCATGGCAGGTCAAGGGTTGCGAGGTTGCGCGGGTCAGTTACACTGGCGCCAGGCATGTGACGTCACTGTCTGGCTCAAGTGACTCCTATTCTACTCACCTACCATGCCTAACACCTACCAGATTGCCTCGCAGCCTGAGGGCGAGAAGGAAGTTGGATTCACCGAGCAGGCCGGGTTCTCGAAGCCATCTATTGCCCACTGGGTCATCTAGAAAACTTGAGACACCGTGTCCCGTCGCCGGGAGATTACACCATTGGTCAAGCTTGAGCTGCCTTTCAAAGGTCTTGGTGAGAGCCAGGTCAGGCCCATCATCAGGCCACGGTATCCGCATGTCCTCCGAAGCCCTTCTGAGTCTCTCCACTACCCCATTCGCGTCGCAGTAGTACAGCATCAGAGGGTCCTCACTCCTAGTCACGGCATCCGCTGCTTTCAGGTGGCTACACCAAATCTGAGTGGCTAAACTGGGAATCCCTAAACCCCCGTCCTTAACCCTAGTGTGCAGCAACCCGTTCGGAGTACTGGGCGGGAGATGCAGTACATCCTTAACCCAGGTCCTCAGGGAACGGTCTAGACCTTTTAGCCGCGTCTTCGAAGGTGGGTCAATCGCCATCCTATAGAAACACCTTGGAATCACGAACTCGTACATGAGTCGTATCTACTGTCGTGGCTTCAAAGGAAGGCGACCTACCAGCTCCGAGGAGCGCACTAAATGACCCAAAATTGAGCCATTGTCTAGACCCTTAAGCGGATCGAAGTTAACCCCTAGATATTGAAACTTTTTCCCAGGCGCCACATGACCTATCTCCACCCCCACCCCCCTTCTATATTTAGTTTAGGGTCTTGTAGCTTCATTGCCCCACTGGGCAGCCTCTTGAGCCAGTAGGCGAAACACTTACCCACCGACAGCTCATTACCCATCCACCCAAGTATACCTCAATGGAAGACAGAAATTTCTGCCCCTCCTCTGGGAATATACACAGGATTGTCAGGTCATCAGCATATGCAAGCTGTCCGTATCCCTCCGCCGACTCAGAGGCTATCCGTGCATTGAGGGGCTCAAATACGGCATTGAACAGGAGCGGGGAGCAAGCATCACCCTGCTTTACTCCCCTTAGAAGTTTTAAATAGGTTTCACCATCTTTTGTCAGGAATCTACTGGAAATATCATTATACATCACCATCACCCTAGAGATGACGTCAGGGTGCATACCTGCGCCCCTCAGATCGCCCCTCAGCGCAACATGTGGCACTTTGTCGAATGCTCGTTTTATGTCGACTACCAGGACAACCAAATCCTTTCTCCCGGATTTAGCAGCCCTGGTGACCTCGTCCAACAGAAAACAGTTCTCAAAGGTGCCGTTCACCGAACGAAATCCTTTCTGCCTCGGTCCGAAATGCATCCTGGCACTCAGCCTGGAACACATCAGACTGGAGCAAATCCTGACCAGCAATGACCCAATGGTGATAGGCCCATTATTATTGCCTATCAACGAAGGCAGGATCCTTGTCAGCCTTAGGAATTAGCACCGTTCGGTTAACCCACCACCTCCGAGGAAAGTATCCCGTGACCAAGATCAACATAAAGAGTCTAGCCAGAAGGCCCTCAATGCCAGTGACTAGAGGCCAACCACTTCTTTCGAGGAAAAAGCTGGTCTCCTCGCCTCGTATCATCCTGACTTAGGATGTCAAGGTCCCTGTCTCGATAACTCTCGCCAGCTCTCTCGGATTATCACGCATAAGATTTTGGGTCTTAGCATATCGTCTCGTCTTCACTGAGTTTGGCATCTTGGAAGCCTTACGTGAAGATTTGGCGGTCTTCCTGACACTCTCACCCTCCTCCACTACCAGGAGAGCGGTCAGCTGGTCAATCAACATGTCTATCTCATCAGTCAATAACGAGACACCCATGCCAACCCACCTAGCCAAGGAACCAACGGAAACGTTGATCTCTATGGCAGCCGAATCAACAAGTGCGCTCGGCACTTCAGAGATAGCACGTATCAAGACCTTCTTCCATTCCAACATGCTACCTTCAGAGCTACTCTCGCCAACCTCGGGATCCGGTCCCTCGGGACGTTCGGGTCTAACAGGACATTCTTTTGGGGCTTGGAACAGTTTCCTATCGCGACCTAGGCTAGGCTCAACCACTGGGCCTCCGATACTTGGTCCGGGTTCATCCCCTGTAATAGGGGGAACGAAATCCTCCTCAGCCACAATCACGCCCCCATCATCAAGAGAGGAGCTGCGCAAGGTGGCCTTCGAGAACGAGTCTTCTCCCTCACCTGCTCAGCCGTTTTACCGGGCAAAGACAGGGCTACCCTGGCTGCATACCCACGATCAGGATATTGGATAGCCATCTCCCGGTCATAGATATGCAGCTCCTCAGGTGTCCAGGTTCTATCTCGATGCCGATCTGGTGCTATCGATTCCAGCTCTTTTTCTTTCTCTCTGAGTTCCGGATGGGCGGATCGGACATGATTCGAACGGCCAGCGGCTGTAGAAAAGGACCTATTACATTGTGGTGCCCCGCAAGGAAATTCTAAAATGGGGTCATCTTCCTTTACTCCTACACATTTTGCTGCATGGATGCATTCTGCATGATACGATCCAAACTTCCTATTGCATTTATTACAAACCCAACTGATTTTCATATCAGGGTGATAATCCAAGAAATGTCGGATTAGTCCCCCTGCCCCCATCTCGGAAGAAAACTCTGCCTGAGCAAAGCTTGCACATTTCCCCTTCCGTTCGAAAGGGGACCTGGTACTCGCTTTCCTTAATACTAGGTGAAGATGACATTGCGAATGGAAAACTAATTTTCCCTATTTTCAGAAAAAAATCAAATAAAATCAAAATAATTAATTTACTAACAACAAATAAGACCCACCCTTAGGTAAATCTGTCCAGTTTGGAGGCTAATGTCTAAATTAAGCTGTAGGTCCCTACAAGTACAAAAAAATAAATGCTGTCGATTAATTGGTTATTTCCCCTATTGGACCTCTTAATTAGAAATGCACGCCTGGTTATCTTCCTGATATTCAACAATTAATCTATACCCAAAAACTTTTCANGGTAAATTTAATATTTAGGATAATTTACTGTGTATTTAACTTAGCTATGGGTAAACTGATTAAAATACACACTACTTTGCTAGAATTATTGTGAGAATGACTGTTAAAATAACCATATGACAAGATGATAAAGATATGTATGTCTGTGTAATATTTAGGTACATATGTTTTATAAGCCAGGTAATATAAAAAAGTCTGTAAATTCTGTTGTAAATAGTGTTTATAGATTAATTTAGACTGTGTAATAATAATTATTCTTAAATTTTATTTATAAGATTTTTCCAGTAAGTTATGGAAATAAATATAATTGTTTTTAATTTTTAAGTCTTAAATAAACATTCAATTATATTATTTATAATCGACGCGGGACAGTTTTAAAAATAATATTTAATATTATCCGGTAGCAAAGACCTCCCCCTCCATATGTGTGTGTGTTTATAAACAAGCGGTAAAAGTAATTAATTCAAATACAAAAAACAGATGTTTGTATTAGAAAGGAGTAGACTAACAAAAAATATTTCTGTGTATTAAAATGCGAAAGAAAATAAAAAAGGTTGATCGCGATTAAATGATGTGTTAGAACGAGAAAGAAACTATATATATGTATAAAGAGGTATTTATAATATTTTTAAATATAATGTTTTTAAAATGGTAGTTGAAAGAAATGTGATTATGTCAGCATTAGGCGGCTGTGCAGTCTTGAGCCCGGTGTGACCTTGAATGGAGGGTGGGCGTGGCCTCGAGGAGTGGGGGTATGACGTAGGGGGTCAGGAGTGGGGGTCGGCCGAGGTGGCCCCATACCTACTAATATTATTTCAGACGCTCTTGTGAGTGCCGAAATAAATCCAACGTATCCTGCATGCATAAGGACCGCTTCGTCGATGAATACTCTCTCGTATGTTTTATCCGATCCGTTTATAATATACGATGAAACTGTTCTGTAGTCCTTTGTGATTATTTTCTTGTCCACTGTTGTGCTATTTTCAATGAAGGTTCGTATTTCTTTGAGGTTAGCTCTAGTTTGAGTAAGAACTAAGTCATGCCCTGGTTTATGGTTTCGTATGATGTATTGAGTTTTCCCACATCCCGGTACTCCGTTAATCCATTTCAGGTTTGGAAGTTTACAGTTTATTATGTTAATTTCATTTAGTTTCTTGATTAGTTCTCCGTCGAGCATGAGTTGTGTGTCCTTCGTAACTAGGACATACCTTTCATTTGTTTCGAAGTTATTATTTTTATTATTAAAAGGTACATAGGTGCCTCCTTTCTGTAGGCAGTATCCCATTCTATATTTTGTTTCCGTGGGCCAAATAAATTTTTTTAAGTTGTTGTCGTATATATTCATTCCTTTTCTTATTATTTCACTTATATGTCTTGTCGATTCGTATATTTCGCTATTTATTAAACCTGTGAGGATAGTCTGGTATGTGTTGGCGTTTAATTTGTCCCGTTGTAATAGAAGTTTACGAAGTTCTATCATACTATTCAGATATTTTTCTAATTGGTTGTGTCCTGGGAGATATTCATATTCCTTAGGTTGATTTATTGTTTTCCGGGAATTCGTCAGAATGTTTAGATATTTTATGTGGTTATATCCTTTGTAGTAGAAGATGAATTTTATATGACTTGTTTCGGATGCTAAGGTCAGTAGTTCGA